>SDVV010010845.1:0-16080 GCA_016164225.1 Gammarus roeselii
TGTTGAGGCTGCACGTGACTAGAAAAACCAAGCTGATCTGCGGCGCCAAATGGAAGTCTCCAAACAAAGCGAGCTGCGCTTGTTGCCAGTTTTGTCAGAATATTTCTCTGAATCATATTGTTGCGCTGCAATTATAATTGTAAGCTGTTTGTGCTAGCTGAACGAAATGTTGTTTACTACCTACAGAGATATGCAACAATATCAAAATATGTGATTGCCTAATCGTAATAGGCCTGTGATGCACCTATAATGCGTTTAGTGTTATTAAAAATAATGTAGGGTCAATCAAGGACCTCTACAATAGGTTTACGGCATCTTTTCACGCCTTGAAACATATTCTTCTACCGATTTCGACAGTTCGATGTTACCTCCGACTAGCAGACTGGATGTATTTTATTACAATTCTTTGCCTAACCTCTGAGTTTAGGATAATATAAACATTTAATAAAGGATCTCCATAGCCTAATATTTTTAATGACATTATGTACAGACATTGCTGGCATCATCAATGTAATCTACATTGTTTTTCGATTTTAAACAGCATTGTTCTTACAGCTAACTATAACCAGCATCACTATATTTCAGTTTCCTATCAAAATCCTTCCTATACTCCATCATATCTTTGATGTAAATTCCCAAGGCTGCTCCGTTCCTTTGGGTCCACAAATGTATTGCTTCTTCTTCTTGAACCTTAATTATCCAAAACTTCTCCAATTCTAAGTCATTCTAATCTTCATCATTGAGAAATTGTTGCATAAGATCTAGATTTTGTTCATAGGTACAATTTGTTTCCACTACGTCAGCTTTATTGCAGTCATGATGATGATTTTCCACTTGGATCATATCAATTTCGAGATTTACTCTCTCATTTCCCTTGAACTTTGTTACATATGACTGTAACGCGTCGACATTAGTTTTCCAAAGCCGACTTCATTTTTCCTTCATCCATATATAAATGATCTCTCCCACTCATTTGATTCATGTTTTGCACATTCTGAGTTAACGGGTATTTCCAACTCTAGTCAATATTTGTTCGATCCAATTCATATCATCATCGGAGATTTCTTCTTTCAAGACACGTAAACTAATTTTTGCCACGTGAACATTCATTGTTGTTTATTTGAAGACGAGCCGTCCTGCTCCACTTACACTCAACGTGACACTGATTCCAATCTCGGTATGCAGCTAGCTAATATAAGTTGATTATGCATTCAGTGTTGTCCCTACGGGGGAGCTTACGATAACTCACGTTGTAGCTCTGGTGGAAAGGAGGCTTAAATCAAACCAAATTCCAATGTGGTTAAGGCAGACAGAATAAGCGGTAATCGGACTAGTTAGCATCCGACGTCTTTGTGTGTGAACCGAAACACAAAAGCTTGATCTCACGCTCATGTAAATTATGTTGGATCTTTCGATGTCAAAAGACTTGCTTTTGATGTGAATAGAATTTACTCTAAATAAATTAGTTTTGATGTTTATGTAACGGTAGCTACAGTTATATTCGCTCAAGCGGTACTTTCTTTCTCAGGATACCTTTTGCTTATGTACAGATTTCATAATGAAAGCGATGTCGGTAGATAGAATTATTTTCATTATTGTGCCGTGTCTACAATGACTTTTCAGTCTCGGATACGCAAGTTGATTTTCAAGTATTGGCAGCAAGACAATAAGTAGGGACTGAATAAGAAGGCATTTAATTTGCCCCATGAATTAATAAGTGAATTAAAGTTGTTGTAGAATGCAAGACAATCAATCCGCAGTGAGGAACTTAGCTAGTTATTGTGGTTTCCTCTGGAGACCATGACTTAATATAATGATCGTGGGGCACCATTGTTTGGGCTGCCCCGGCTTGGTCTTGAACATAAAATCCAAGAATGACGCCTTTTGCCGGGATGACTGTGATAGCTGGATCCAGGGCATGTTGTGGCGCTCTTGGTAAGGACCATTTCTTTTGACTCTTGGTCCTATGAATCCCATTGGTGGTGCTCCCCTGGTGGCCTAGCTGAGCCCCCGGGGATAGGGCTGTGGAATAATTCCTTTTGTTACAAGGAGTAAGGTCTCTTATTTTCAAGACCTCTTTAAGTTCACCCACTTAAGCCGCAGGCAACAATTTTTGCCTTTAATTGAATGGAAAGTTTGGGTTTAGTCTAGTACCCCCAAGTCTAGTTAGGTAGTCAGCATAAATTAATATTGAAATTGAAGAATGGAGGGACTGGCTCCGTTGAGTGGTAATGACTCGCAATATTTTAGAACTGGGTGTTATGGAATGCAATTCTTAAATGGAATTCCAATTTTGTCAATTATAACACTGCATATAGCAGGGTTCTGCTGAAATTCTTTTCTAGCTGACACACAATACACTCAGGCTTGGCTGCCACATGGTTTATGACATTATTCATCTTACAAAATGTATATCAGTTACCAGAATATGTTTAGCCAGCTTTGAGCATGAAACTAGAAAAGGGCAGTAATAATCTAAGATTGTGGTCAAATATTTCTGTTTTGTGTACCTATATTACACCAATTACAATTTTCACCAAATCAGGCCACATCACTTTCAGCCTGGTGCTGTTCTCAGGACTGACCAGTCCACAAATTGGCAATATATTTATAAACATGTTTATATACATATTATAGGCCCCCTAAATGCTTAAAAAGAAGCTGTTATTGAACTATAACATACACTGAAGAACTTACCCAGTTTTTCTTTCAGGAACACACACACCGAAAATGTTTATCGAAAGAGTGTTCTAGTTCTCCGTGCCTTGCAGCAAGCTTGCTCAATGTTGCCGGTAGCGGGACAGTTTAAACTTGTTTTGTCTGAAACTTAACATTTTAGATATGTCGGCTCATATGATTTGGTCTATTTGAATGAGTACCATGAGCAAGATAATGGTTACCGGTCACTTTTAATACCAATTTTGTGGACACTTGTCCTCTACAGATCACTAATAATTCCCGAGAAATCGTCATAACTATGTATTTATTTCTGTCCTTTCTGCAGTAAGCATACCACCAAAGCGGTTACAACAGAGTAAGCGTTAGTTAGCGTTTAATGTAATTGTGAAGAGACATTTAGATCCATTCACGATGACGTCATTACTAGAGACAATATGGATGAAAGAACAATTGTTGTTTATTTTATGAGAAACGGCTTATCAATTTCATTTACCCAGTATCAGATTGTTGTGCAATGTCATTAGGCTTCTGTGTGTGGTATTTCTTGCAATATTGATGGGTTTGATATGAGATATAACTAAAAACCTGATCGTCGTCTTTGTTTCCTTATATTTCCGTACTCCTTCTGAAGTACGAATATTTTGTTCTAACCTAACCTAACCAGTGAAGTTTTTCAAATGTTTTGCATGATTGCAAATGTGCCTTCAGAAATTAGTTTTCGAAAGTCTATCGGCAGATTAAGCGACCACTTTTTGAATGAGACTTCCTGCAAAAATATTTATTCCTCGTGCAATGAGTTCTGTACTCCCACAGCTGTTCGAATATAGGGCCAGGCGCCCAACCAGTACACTAGTTTTCCAAGTTTATTGCATCAGATCAAATGCATCTTACAAAATGAGTTATCGAAAGTTGTAACGGTAGATTTAGCGCAATCTTTCCGAATGAGAACTCCAGCACGTTTATTTATTTTTCGTACATGGGAATGACATTTGGTTTGTCAGTTTCTACACCAAAATTTACATGTATATCTCAAAACATCAGAACGGTCAACACATTTAGAGCTAATGAATATTGCTCGTCATTCTGCATCATCAACAAGTCTAGAAACGTTTCATAAACGAAAAAATTTCCTGACCTAATTTCTCGTTATGTCATATGAGACTTATTGCAAAATATATCAAATGCATATAGATCTTCCACTCGTGCCGTCCAGAATTTTATTATACATTTTCATTTAGTCAAAATGTTTCATTAATTTTATCGTAATAATTGTATTCTATATATTTGAAGTAAACTGTATCAAGTAAACAATATTACTTGTTTAATGATGTATCGTGTAATTTTTTAGTCAAATTTTAAAAGAACCAGTGACCAATTTCCTGACGTCCACGAAATTACCTCGTTATTCCTAACAGTGAAAAATATCCTCCGCGTAAGTACCGGTGCTTCTCTAGGAGTGAATTCAGAGTTTTGTGACGTGAATTAGGTTGTATGATATCGAACTCATATATTTATATGCGCGTTAACTATTTGGTGGTGTAACGTACCGACACAGGTGCGTTTTATGATGATATTTCATGTGATATCTGATCGCATGGCTATGCCTCTCGTCCCACGCGACAGTTGTGCTCTCCAGAAAGTGATAGTGTTGTGTGCCTCGTGTCGTTGGTGGAATTCGTTTTAGCTGAAGGTAGCTACTATCACATGTCCGCAGCAATTTTGTTTATTAATTGACCAATGCTCACGCATTCAACAAGTGCAATGTCACTGGATACCAAACAGTTCATGCTAATCCGTGAGCAGGTTTATTTTTACCTCGATCAGCTGTGCTCGAAGGGTGACTGTTTCCATGTGCGCTGGTTACTAAGAACTTGGAGCACCAGTCATATATGATTGGTATATTTCTAAGCTGTAATATTTTATAATGCTAGCTTCCCGAAAGTCATCAGATTGCTATGTTCTTGAAGAAATTCATGGTGTTCATCCATGATTTCATCTTGAGACAAGCTGGATTGTTTTGCTAAATAATATTTGGCATGAATTGTTGTGACACGATTTGCCAACACCTGTCAGTTGGGTGTTTGCTAATTCCACCTTCATGAGTTAATCTTAAGATTTTATATCCTGGGTTGTAAAACAGATTAGACTAGGTGTGAAATTTGTAATTTCAGTACTGGGAAGACATGCCAGTCTTGCCATGCTCTAACCCAGATTGCACAATTGGGCACAGGGCCAAGAACATTACCTGCGTTTTCCTCGCCGAATATGAAGAACCGAACCAGCCGTGCGCCTCAGAAGCTAAGATCGGCATATTAAAATCAATGCGTGCGCTTGCAGAGTATGTTTGAAGAGTTGCGTGCCCCACTGTCATAGACACTGACAAAGATGAACAAAACGGAGAGCTAGAGGTGCAAACTCTGCAGAACAGACTGCAGAATTACATGTGTGGAGAGTTTGAGAAGATCGCACTTAGATGCAAGCGTCTTTCACCAACCAGGCATCATACAAAACAGAATGTATCATTTAGATGATTCTCTTTCTGATGGTTGTTATAAATTGAAATTAACAATACCTGTCGGTTCTTATTAAAAATTGCTTGTACTAATAATCCAGTTTGCACAATTCGGCGGGCAGCGCACGCGAACATTTATAAGAAATATTTGATGCGCACGTGAAGACACCTTTCCAGAATATCGCACGCCAAAACAGTACATCGCACGTGAACAAATCTTCAAACGGTTGATTCTGCTACAATTTTATGCACGCATTTCCCTCCAAAGCAAATCAATTCAAGCTGACACTCAAAAATTCCAAACCACTGCACATCACTATCATTGAAGAACTAGTAGCTAATTTCTTTGACGGGACAGGCCGGATTGACGATTGTCAGCTGTTGATTAGAGAAACAAACTAAGACCAATATTGCATATTTTGGCGGCAGAACAAGAATTTAGCAATTCACAAAACATCGGTGTAATATTAGTCGTGATAAAGTGCATCAGTCATTAGTATGGATGCAACAATAGCTCAACTGCAATATTAAATTACTCCATGCATGATTTGAATATCAATTTAACATAGGTAACCGCATTTTAACAATAGATGAAAACGAATAACGACGTCACACACGTTTGGTAAACAACTGTGCTGCACTATTCACGAAACAGACAGCAGAGTGGAAATGCAAAATTATGCATTACCGTCGTCTGTCGTGTGTTCGGGAGATATGTAAATGATGTTGTTAGTGATAGCAATTTTGAATAAGAACTGCCAATGATTGTTAATTATAATTTATAACTACCATAAGAAAGAGTATCATCTAGATGTTACATTCTGTTTTGTAGGACGCTTGGTTAGTGAAAGACGTTTGCGTCTATGTGCGGTCATCTCAAACTCTACTCGCATGTAATTCTGCTGTCAGTTACGCGGCGGTCGCACCTCCAGCTCTCCGCTGTGTATATATTTGTCAGTATCAAGTTGAAGTAGCGCACGTAACACAACAAATATACTCTGCATGCTCACGCGAAGGTCTAGATGTGCCAATCTTAGCTTTTAAGGCGCACGGCTGGTTCGGTTCTTAATATGCAGAAATGTAAACGCATGTAATGTTCTCAACCCCGTGCCCAATTGTGCAATCTGGCTAATAATGCTAAATTTTACACTTCCACTCTGCTGTCTTTCCCATGAATGTTGCATCAAACTTGTTTACATAGCGTGTGTTGTCGGTGTTTGGTTTCATCTATTGTCAAAATGCAGTTGTTCTAACCATGCAGGGTGTAATTCAATATTACAGTTTAGCTATTGTTGTATTCATACCAAACGCTGATGCGCTTTGCCTTGACTGATATTGCCGTTGTATTGTGAATCCTCAATTTTCTATTCCCTCGCCAATAAAATGCGATATCGGTTTTTGTGAGTTACTCTCGGTAACACCAATGACTACGTGGACTGTTCCGTCGAAGAAATGAGTAGTTCTTCAATGATGGTGATGCGCAGTGGTTAGGAATCTCGGTGTCAGCTTGAATTAATATGCTATGGAGTAAAATGCATGCATTAAATTTTAGCACAACAAATATTTTTTAAAATTGGTTACGTGCAATGTAAGTCTCTGCGTACAATATTTTGAAAGATGTCATCACATCTTAAGATCTCACGTGCGCATCACACATTTCTTATCAATGTTCGCGTGGGCTGCCTGCCAAATTGTGCAAACTGGCGAACAGCAAGGCACTTCAGTGCAATAGACGTGAACCAGGAACATAAAATATTTGGCTATCGTGCAGGTTGCATCTAACATTGTTCATATAGATTAGTAATGACCCAAACTGACCATCTTGGGATCTAGCAAACAAGTGACCGTCACAGGCTAGAAAAATTACAGAGATACTGTGCGTGCTTTGCTGGTTCAGAAGATGGTAACTGAAGCATATGTGCATTCAGGATGGGCTATCTTTTTCTAACAATGATTTAAACTTTTCACTCTGAGCTTGTACTTGTTCAGTCCAATGTTAAGGTTTGGTGTATCTTGAGAGCAGCACGTTACACCCTGAGAAGAAAATTCAAAGATTTTGCCTAGTTCCATCCTGAAATGATGCAGGGTTACTCCAGCAACCCAGCTGGAATAACTCCAACTGGGGTAGGAGTGTGACATGAATTTAGCTGAAGCAACTGAGAATGTTTGACTGTAGTGCTGACACTCCGTTTCTAGTTTGTCATTCACTTTCAATAGAGCTCTGTTCAGCTGAGCGTGTAATGCTTTCAAATGAAGGACTTCGTTGTACCTCTTGAGCACCAACCCACCATATTCTAGGGTAGGTCTTAGTGTAAATATGGAGTCCTTTCTTGTCTTATGATTGAACCAGGGCAATTTTACAGTGATGCTGGAGCAAGAAAGACTACTCTGTTCAAACTATGTGATATCATTCCAAATGAGCTACAATTGGGTGCACTCTGCTTGTTGTGCAATTATGTACTGTTATTTACATGCGATACGCCTTGGTACAAACTTGTTTTACGATGAAAGCGGCTAAGCAAATCTTCCTGATCAACTGCTCCTCCCACAGCAAAGAGAATCTGACTTAACTAGGCATTAAAACTATGGTTTTTAAAGTAATATCTGTACACACTCTGCATAAACATCTCATTATACTAAGACCTTCCTTGCACTCTCGGTGACAATACTTTGTTTGAGTTCTAGGCAGCAACGGGGACATAAACAGGCCACAAGCGCAGATTTGGGGTAACTTTTTGATGCTAAATTTTTGAAAAAATTAGATTTATACTACCAAATGACTGCCACTCGGCAGGCCTTGGTGCCGATAATGCAAAACTGGAGCAAATGTACGAGTTATTGAAACAATATATTGACAACCCCATGGTATTCAACTACCCCACCATATCCACCATGGTATCTGAAATGATCTCTTATCCTACAGCCCCGGTGGCTCTTGTAAAGATAGGTGCCCTAACTCTAAATGGATCGGCTGTTTTTGAGATGCCCATGATGCATAAATAAGACTGAAGGAAGGGGAAATAGTCAGGTCAGTATCAACCCTGTCAGGTTTTTGGGAGGTGGTGTGGGTGCCTACAGCTAAGCTTTTGTGTTCAAATGAAGACCTTGGTTTTTTTTTAATTTCAATGATTTGGTTGATGTTGGTGCTTGTTGCTTGTTGGTGATGGTGCGTCTTTGTTAGTTTTCATATGCCTCGCAATTAGTTTTAGTGCCTGATGCTCATAATCCTGACCTTTTCACCAGATGTCATCATAGTTGCAAGTTGGCTTCTTGTGAAATTGATGCTTGGTTGTGACATCCTCAACAACACAGTTTGCACTATTTGGTGGTCAGCACAAACAAATATTTCAAAGAAATACTTGATGCGCATGTGGAATCTTGAAATGGAGCGCACATGAAGATGCATTCCCTGAACTTTGCATGTGTAGATGGAACATCGCACATAAACTAATTCATAAACTATTTGTGCCAAAATTTCTAGTGTGTTTTTTCCAAAGCATATTGGTTCAAACACTCGTGTCACATCACATGTGATTTGTTTGAAAATGAGCTTATATGCAGATCGATTATATAAAAAATGATCAGCAATTAAATAATTAGAGAATTCCCAACCAATGCATAACTACACTGTTGAAAAACAAGTAATTTGTTTAGCGTGCACGATTTGGTAGGAGGAAAATAATTGGCTGATTCACAGTACAACGCGTAGTGTAGTCAGGATGAAGGATATGATGAAGTGCATTTGTTAATTTGTCAGTTGACCAAAATATTTATTGTTACAATTCACATTTATATATATAATTTATGAATGAATGTTGGTGACTGATTTCGCTACTTCTAGAGAATTTTACTATATCCAAAACTAGTTGTCTAGTCATGGTTTTTAAATTTGTTCAGAGATGTCTCCCAATTTCTATTTTCAGCTAATTGATCCTTGTCCTAGGTCAAGAAAAAAAATTGAAACCTATCATGTCATCATCAATATTCCAGTCATCCTGTTATTCAACTTGTAAAGATCTTTACAAGAATGCCATTATACAGACTGACCTTTTAATTGCATGTTAGCCACTGCAACATGATTATGTATGGCTGGCTTGTTGGTGCAATCATATCCATTGGCTCTGCACAGGTCAATTGTGGAAAGTTGTTTGTACATGCAAAGCTTGATTTTTTTTGTGCGAAATAGTGTATACTGAAATAAGTGATGCTCCCATGAATATCTGGAGAAGACATTGGTTTCCCTCTCGAATGACTTTTTTTAGTTGTACTTGAACTTACCTAGTTTTGTCTTCTTGCAGAATGGCAGACTCTGGATCAGCCCGTGGAGGTTTCCGTGGTGGTTTTGGCACCAGAGGAGGTCGTGGAGGACGAGGTGGACGTGGCAGAGGCCGTGGGCGCGGTCGTGGCCGTGGAAAAGAGGGAGAGAAGGAGTGGAACCCTATCACCAAGCTGGGAAGACTGGTCAAGGATGACAAGATCAAGAGCCTTGAGGAGATCTACCTCTTCTCTCTTCCAATTAAGGTCAGAGCAGTGAATGTTATCACAATTTTTTATTTATTTGTGAACACTGCATTTGAACAAATGGCAGTTATATTGATGTCCAAATGATTGGCTTGCATGCTGGTTCTTCTATAGCAGGGTCATTCCATGTCAAGCCAAAACCTGAGACTGTACCCTCCAATTTTGATGAAATTTAGTATAGCAATGAATACCAACAAAGAACATATGCAAAATATCAAATTCTTTATTTCTTAATACATCAGTTGACACTTTTTTTTGCAATCACTAATGAACTTCATATCAATGTTTTTGAAAATGAGCAAACTCAAAGGGATTTGTACACTATTTGAATGTGCTTATTTTGCTTGTTTTATTTGTGCTTGTGCAGAATTTTGTATCCAGTATTTTAAGGCATCTTAAAAGTTGGTCATTTGACATTGCCCAAAGAAGTGCCAAGATTTTCCATGAGTTTGTCGAAGAAATATTGTCAGAATGCCATACGATTGATTCTGTGCTCGGCCCTGCAAAGACCTTGAGTAGCTCAACTTAACTTTCAAAATGGTGAAACATAAAAATGTTTGTAACAAGGCAGTCACGTGATTTCTACTAGAGAAGGAACAGATGTACTTGCTATATGTAAGTGAGCCAGCCAGCCAGCTAGCTACTACATTATTTAGATTTATGGATATGTATGCATGTCAACAAAGTTCATGCTAAAAGTAGGTTAATCCACATTTGACAGAAGAACAGTGAAGTACTACACTAATCTGGAAGCTTAGCTGGCCCTGGTGTTGCCTTCCCTTAGGACTGAGTGAACTTGATTGAGTTGCTTTGTTTGTTTGATTATTGAAATGTGACCACTAACTAATGATGCATGGGTAACAAAATGATTCATTTGGGGCCGTGTGGATAAAGACTTACTTCATTAGTGTCTCCTGTCTTGGACTGAACAGTAGCCACCCATCTAAAGTTATATGCCAGTTACAAAGGCTTCAGTCACTTGAAATTTTGGATATTGTGAAGTTAATTTATCTCAATTTATACTTGATTAATAATGCTAGTGGGCCAATGTTGAGTGATAAATCTCAAACTTGAAGATGGCGCTCTAAAACAGGTTGGAAGTGATGTATCTTGTGTCCCTGGGAGGCTGGGATGGTTGTTCAGATTTTCCTGCTCTGAAATCGACAATGATGGCGGCAAACTAATCCTACCGGTGTAGTAGTGATCTCATCTTGCCAAGATATTGTATGCTGGCATAAGCAGCTTATTGTTTTTCATGCTCCTAAACTGTCACAGGCTTGTTGCAAATTCCTTTCTGCATCGGTTTCAAAATTGGCTTGATACTGCCAAGGGGTGCTGAAGTTTTTTTTTGTATTGGTTCGACATCAATTTTGAACTGAAGGAAAGGCACATAAAAGCACATTCAAATGGTGTCTGAATCACAGTTATTGTTTGATCACTTGTCAAATAACAACAAATTGAAATTGTTGATTGTTACGAAAAATGCTGAACCAAATTCATCTACTGAATTTGCATTTGATTCTCAAACTTGGGCTACTAGAGCCTGCTACTTGTATGGAATTGGCAAAAATCTGAGACTTACATGTCCTCCAATAATTGGCGAGTGTTCAAATTTAACTGCATCATGTTGTCATTATTTTCCAATGACAAATCCCTTGTTCAAATATTTCCATTCTTCAGTAGCTAAATTGCTCACCTGTTGTCAAAATGTTATTTCATGACATGTTTCATAACTAACTGATAACTTTGTGGACGGTTTGTACTCATACATTCAACACTGCTGTTCTAGACTCAACACTCACGTTTAGAGAATGACTTAATTACTGTAGTCACTTGCTAAACTTTATTCATGATTTATTCAACTAAGCTATTTCTCGGATTGCTTCACTCGATATTTAAACATGGCCTAAATGAAACTATGGAAAAGTCTACCATTTGATTCACTGTGATTCCTTGCCATGGACTTCGAGTGAAATGTCTTGCCCAAAATGAAATGCCGTCCAGCTTGTAGTTTGAATTCTTTTCAGCCTAACTGAGCAAGACAGGGTGTCCACTACAGTGCTTTTCAATGTTGATTTGGTTCTATTATTTTCGTACGTGTTGATTAATACACGTCTGTTGTTACACATGATCACGCACGAGCCAGTTGCAGTAAATCCCGGACTTGCTCAACCATCCCCTGGATGGACTTCTCCCTATGAATGAACTTCTCCCTATGAATGAACTTTTCCACCCTCGCAGTAGGTGTTTGTAACCCGAACTGACGAACAATCCACTAAGAAAGGATTTTGATTACCATTTTGGAGGTTATTCGTGGGCTGCACGCTCATGTTGCAGCGCATGTTTGTCGCAACTTGTCTCATCCACACGTCAGTTCTGACAGCATGTCCAGCGTCATTTGATGGATACACCTCAAACGACCAACCAACTTTCGTCACGTCAATAGCTTTGGTCATCCTAATCTTGGTCATTAACATGAAGATCATCTGAATGTCTCGAGTAGGAATATAACTATTCAAAGATGGAATACATGTATTCACTGCCTAACATCAGGTTGATGTTAACTTGAAGTGCTCTTTCGAAATCAAATGAAGATAATTCTAATGCCAGATGCCTGGTGCAACTTCACACTTTGTACCTGCCACACACCCATCTGTCCACTTGTTTTCTTTGATTTCCTGTTACTCGAGTTGTGCTCCTTGAAGGAAGTACGATGTGGTTAACTAGGTATAGCAACTTCGTGGTCATAACCGTGCGTGGGCAACCGAGGCTGTTCAGGCCCCGTAAACCACAAACAATTTATTTCACCTGTCGATGACATGTATACGTATACTTTGCTAACGAAGGACTAGATGTTGATTAATGTCATTGCCTCACTGTTGAATTAGAGTACTTGAGGTTGTATCAATTAAGATGTTTCTGTGAGAATTTACCTTATGCTGACACCGCGTTGATTTCTGTTACTCGAGTTGTGCTCCCTTAGGAAGTACGATGTGGTTAACTAGGAAGAGTAACCCGTGGCCATATCCGTGCGTGAGCAACCGAGGTTGTTCAGGCCCCGTAAACCACAAACAAGATCTATCCAAATTGTATGGTGGGCGATTAGATAATACTACGTTTTCTGTTACTCGAGTTGTGCTCCTTCAGGAAGTACGATGTGGTTAACTAGGAAGAGTAACCCGTGGCCATATCCGTGCGTGAGCAACAGAGGTTGTTCAGGCCCCGTAAACCACAAACAAGATCTATCCAAAAATTGTATGGTGGACGATTAGATAATACTACGTTTTCTGTTACTCGAGTTGTGCTCCTTTAGGAAGTACGATGTGGTTAACTAGGAAGAGTAACCCGTGGCCATATCCGTGCGTGAGCAACAGAGGTTGTCCAGGCCCCGTAAACCACAAACAAGATCTATCCAAAAATTGTATGGTGGACGATTAGATAATGCTACGTTTTCTGTTACTCGAGTTGTGCTCCCTTAGGAAGTACGATGTGGTTAACTAGGAAGAGTAACCCGTGGCCATATCCGTGCGTGAGCAACAGAGGTTGTCCAGGCCCCGTAAACCACTTACAGTTCCTATCCTATAGCTACTGATCGAAGGCGTTTCAAGTTGGGCTCCTTTTGAAGTGCAGTGATATTGTTCATATAGTATAATTCTTAGTTACCCTGGCTCATCAGCTGTGAGTCTTAACTAGAAGTGACTGGCCTTTTTCACCATGCAACTGTTGAATCTATCATTCCTAAATGGAATGGTTTCATAGTGTTATAAGTATCTGAGCTTCCATGTGGAGAAGGCTGAACTAGTGGAAACTGAGGTGAATTAGAGTGAAGGAGGGGTGTAAAGTGTTGTGTGCACTAAAGAGCGTAATGAGCTGCAGGACGTTGAGGACGGAAGCAAAGGGAGGGCTGTATGAGGGTGTAGTTGTCCCAACTGTGCTGTACGGAGCTGAGACATGGGGTGAGAGCAGAGGAGAGAAAAAGGTTGAATGTTTTAAAGATGTTTGAGGAGTATGACTGTCGCTGAGAGACAGGTTCACTAACGATGTGGCTGAAATCCGAACCGGTATGATGAAGAAGGGAAGAGGGCAGAGCTGATTCGCGTGTTCTGAGATGGTTTGGGCACGTGATGAGGATGGATGAGGGGAGATTCGTGAAAAGGGTGTGGAAGGCAGAGGCGAGTGGACGTAGGCCTAGAGGGAAACCCAAGTTTAGGTGGATGGATGGTGTGAAGAAGTCGTTAGGAAGGATACGCGAGTGTGGAGGTAGCGAGAGAGCGTGCACTGGATAGGCTGCCCTGGTGTGCATTCCCGCCCTAGGCACATCGTCAAGAGACAAGGTGGTTGGGGGGGGGGGGTAAACCAGTCACTGTCGGGTCCTGCTGCAGACACCGACCTCGAACCGCACTCATGACCCGGAGGGTGTTGCGAGGTTCCCGGCCGGACCTTTTTGCGCGCCTTGTCGGCGGCCACTCCCCTTGCTTGGGGATTTTGGCGTATTTTCTATCTGTATATGGAATCGTGCCATTGTTTCGTCGATTAGTACGTATTGGGTGTAGTTGAAATACGTTTTACAGGAAGTTCACGGCCCCCAGCGATTTTTTTTTATAGACATCTTCTTTTGCAGGAGGCAGAGATCATCGACAAGTTCCTTGGACCTCAGCTGAAGGATGAAGTGCTGAAGATCATGCCCGTGCAGAAGCAGACTCGCGCCGGTCAGCGCACCCGTTTTAAGGCGTTCGTGGCCATCGGTGACTACTCTTGCCACATCGGCCTGGGCGTAAAATGCTCGAAGGAAGTTGCCACGGCCATCAGAGGAGCCATCATCCTAGCCAAGCTGTCCATAGTGCCTGTGCGTCGCGGTTATTGGGGCAACAAGATCGCCAAGCCCCACACCGTGCCCTGCAAGGTGACTGGAAAGTGCGGCTCCGTCGTGGTGCGCCTGATCCCCGCTCCCCGAGGTACTGGTATCGTGGCTGCCGCTGTGCCCAAGAAGCTGCTGCAGATGGCTGGTATCGAGGATTGTTACACAAGCGCTCGCGGCCAGACCGCCACCCTCGGCAACTTCGCTAAGGCGACTTACGCGGCCATTGCCAAGACTTACGCTTACCTCACTCCCGATCTCTGGAAGGAGACTGTCTTCACCAAGTCTCCTTACCAAGATCACACCGATCATTTGGCGAAATACCACAAGACGTCGAATGAGCAAAGGCAAGAGACCAAGCTTTATTAGCTTAATAAAGTTACTTGAGACGGTTTTCATTATTCTTTATTGTATTCTAAATATTCTTGAGTGCATTGACAACTTGCGAAAGATTAGTTGTCTATTCTGTTGCAACGAGACTTATTCTGTTGTCTCAAGTGAAAACTCGTGTCTTTCAACAAGACTAATATTACTCAATTACATATGCACAGAACTCACTGATATCTCGCAAGCATCTAATGACATTGCCGCAGACAGACCCGTCCGTACCAGTAGGTTCAGCAAGCGACTACAACCGTGAAATGCTTCATGCACTTGCGGAAGTTCTGAAGAGTTTCCCCAAATTCCCCTCCCTCGATGAAGCCAATTCACCTACAGGAAAAGCAATAGTTTTCGGCGAACGTACTAGTCTTAACGAAGCGGCATAAATCTCAAATCTCAAAACAAACTAGACTCCTCTTCCTTAAAGGCTCTGGTGGAAATGAGGCCCAAATCAATCAATCCTCTTCCTTAAAACTACGTTTGTATTAAAAAATATTCGCATGCACTGGCGAGAATTTATCACTGAAAGACGCGTAGCCAAATCCCTCAGAAGTGAGGAGGCCTACGTTAGAGCGCACCTCGTCCCCATATGCATACAGGTACCACAACTTAGTCCTTTAGCGCAAAGGGTCAGGCTAGCTCCCGTAACATACGTTGGCTTGGGGTGGATGGATGCTTATTCATTTTATAGATCATTAACACTTTATTTTAGTATTTTATTATTTCTTCTTGCTTGGGCTCTATTATTTTTCTCTGCCCTTTTTTCATAGTGATGAATTTTAAATTTTATCATTATTATTATATGTAACGAGGTTGGTTGAGAGAAGGTGACCCAGGGAGAGGAGGTACTCGTGGGATCCGCGGGACTCGAGGACCCGGGGTTTCGGGAGCCCGGGGGACTTGGGAGACCGGGTGGATTTGGGGTGGTCCACTTGGATCTTTCTGGGGCCCTTTGGGACTCCCTTGAGACCTTTTGGGAGCCTTTTGAGAAACTGTGGGACCCTAAAGAGGCCCCTCTGAATTCTGGAACCTCTGCCTCCCCCTCCCAGCGCTGTAAAACCCTTACACAGAAAAATGTTAGTGCGATGGATGAGTAGAACCATTAACCATTACAGTCTGCGGATTGTTG
>SDVV010010846.1:0-16079 GCA_016164225.1 Gammarus roeselii
CAACGGGGACGGAAACGCTGTAGCACCTACAACGGGGACGGAAACGCTGTAGCACCTACAACGGGGACGGAAACGCTGTAGCACCTACAACGGGGACGAAAACGCTCTAGCACCTACAACGGGGACGGAAACGCTGTAGCACCTACAACGGGGACGGAAACGCTGTAGCGCCTACAACGGGGACGGAAACGCTGTAGCACCTACAACTGGGACGGAAACGCTGTAGCACCTACAACGGGGACGGAAACGCTGTAGCACCTACAACGGGGACGGAAACGCTGTAGCACCTACAACGAGGACGGAAACGCTCTAGCACCTACAACGAGGACCCAACGTAATTAGAACACGGGATCTCTACACCTCGCCTTATTTCATGAGGCTCACTGCACTTTGCAGGCACAAGGGGAGCTTCGGCATGTTCCGTTAAAAAATCCTGAAGTGAATGCCTTTGAATATCTTCTGAACTGGTCTGATATTTTCCTGGTAACCTTGTTCAGAGCAAATAACCATTGCCCGCCATCAGAGGGCGTTACTGAAATCAGCCGACACCTTGTGAGTGATGCTAATCTTAGTAAGTATGAGATCTTGTTCTGTAGGGCCTGTGGAATGCAACCATAGAGGCAAAACTCGGGATTTTTCTCAATGTGCGTGGATCGTAGTTTAACATTTAGAGTGTTTTCTGCGGCGTGGCACTGGCTGGCTATTTTCTAGACATGATACTGGAGGAGATGAGTTTTTGGTGCTGACATGCTGACTTATATAAAAGTGTTCATTTCCATTTTCCTCACGGAAGTGGTGGGTATAATACAATATCGTATCATTGTATTAGTGCGACCATTTCACTTTAAAAATCCACTGCAGAAAAGCAATATTTCGCATTGTTTTTATGGCTGACTTGAATTGTTTGCTGGATATTTGACCGGAATATAACTTGATCCACGAGCGGTCTCCGTAGAGAGCGGTTCGTGAGTCGCGACTTCCCAACCCTGTGTATTCGTGATTTTCCCACCCCATGGATTGGTAATTTTCCAACCCCACGTGTTAGTGATTTTCCAATGCCGTGTATTCGTGATTCTTGCACCAAAATAGACGTTGTCTTCAAGGTCATTGATGATATTGTAAGTTATATTTTGCTCCATGAAACATGAACCGGCGGCCCACTTCATTTGAGCTGTGACCAATTCAACTTCAGTAGTTTTCGCTAACTCAAATAGTGGATTTGAAAATGTAACTTGATGTGTTATATTTAGTAATTGAAAACACGTAGCCAGACGATGGAAATAAATGATTGAATAATACTAATAATGCTATAAACTGAGCGGTTCCTCTGACATATCGTCAACAGATTGTAGAGTGCATGCATGGCACGCAAGCTCGGGTTGAGTGAGCATGTGAAATAAAGCCAAGTTCAGTGTGTTAACTACGATTTTTTTAGTTTTTTTCTAGTGTCCCATTACGCCGCTGACGATCATCGTACTTGGTGGTGTCGGTGAGGGCACTACCCCCTTAAATCGTGCTGCTAGAGCAATCAGCTCGATACATTAATTACAAAAGATTGTTTGCAGTGAATACGGGTTATACTTTTGCTTCGAATACCACTCACACACCTGTGCAGCATCTGTCTGAACTGAGCGCACCTACTCGCATGCCAGTCTGCAAAGCAGGCAGCCAAAGCAGGCTGGCCAAGATATTCATAGTGACCAGAAATGATATCCAGGAATTTGTTGATGATGAGGCGATTTGCGGATTTGGCTCTAATATTACGTCGCTACAACAGAAGTTATAGAAAATAAACGCAAATATTTTAATGCAACAATTTTGGGCTTCAAAAACCTCCGTAAATCTGTGCTCGAACTTAGCAGCGAGCAGTCTGCTACGCCGGCCGCACGCAGCTGCACAGTATGTGACGAACGTATGTTGAATCGACTAAACTCGACAAGTCGGTAACATTGGATTAGGTTCTTAATTCTCTCTGGACATAAGAGTGACTTTTCATTATGTTTTATATCCATAATATTGTTTCCCTGACGAAGCTAGCTGCTATTATGATGATAAAATCTGAAAATGAATAATTATTTTATCGCTTTCTTGATTTTATGTATTCCCCATCAATAATTTGAACCCGGGCCTGTGAGTCAAAATAAAGACACCGAACTATGAATGCTGACTTAAAATGAATAATTGATTGCTGTAAAGCTAATTGCCAGAGTTAGAATGTAATCCAGGATCACATTACAGGGTGTACTAAAGGTAGGACAGCAGTAAAATTGTGAAGGTCATTTGAAATAGTAAACATTTGTAAAATTTCAAATTAATTATTAAAAGAATCAAGATCTTTTTGCATCTTCTTGACGGAATCAACCGGAGGGTAATCCACGACCAGCGTAACAGTGCGGTCGTAGGAGTAGTTTCATACATGTCATTTATTCATTAAATAGGATCTGTAACTACAAGGTGGTAATTAAGTAAGAAGGAGATGGTTGTAGTTTTTATTATTGATCTCTAATGATGTTCCGCAAGGTAGAGGATATAACTACAACGTTAAGATATTTACTAAACCTACTTGTCTCGATATTTGCATCTCAGTGCAAGTAAATTACACACTACAATTGACAATCATGTTACGGCAGCAATGTGAACAAATCGACTCGGTTGAAGATTCCGTCATTAAGGATTGTAATCCGTCTGTGACTGTTCAGAGCCAAGCTACGAGGGTTGCCATAACAAAGGCCGAGATCATCGACTGTTTGATACTTGTTAACACGCACATTTCAACTAGATCTGCTCATCATCAAAAATGGTGTTATGTTTCGGGCCATGTTTCGTGCCATGTTTCCAGATCCGGATGGTGATATTGCAAAAGGATACAATATTTCAAATAATGAAGCTGGATACATGGTCACTTTTGGACTTCGAAAAAAAAAACTTTCCGCGAGAAGGCCGCTGCCCATCCGCTCCGCCTACTTTGGTCTGCTTATGTTTGATGAGCCCCAACATTTCCGATACATCGACGGCAAAATTTAGCCTCAACATAGTGCGTAACATCTGCATTCTTAGGTCATACTGCCGCTGAGAACCTATTGCGGCCTTGGAAGAGTGTGCGTAACATCTGCATTCTTAGGTCATACTGCCGCTGAGAACCTATTGCGGCCTTGAAAGAGTGTGCGTAACATCTGCATTCTTAGGTCATACTGTCGCTGAGAACCTATTGCGGCCTTGAAAGGGTGTGCGTAACATCTGCATTCTTAGGTCATACTGCCGCTGAGAACCTATTGCGGCCTTGAAAGGGTGTGCGTAACATCTGCATTCTTAGGTCATACTGTCGCTGAGAACCTATTGCGGCCTTGAAAGAGTGTGCGTAACATCTGCATTCTTAGGTCATACTGTCGCTGAGAACCTATTGCGGCCTTTAAAGAGTGTGCGTAACATCTGTATTCTTAGGTCATACTGCCGCTGAGAACCTATTGCGGCCTTTAAAGAGTGTGCGTAACATCTGCATTCTTAGGTAATACTGCCGCTGAGAACCTATTGCGGCCTTTAAAGAGTGTGCGTAACATCTGTATTCTTAGGTCATACTGCCGCTGAGAACCTATTGCGGCCTTTAAAGAGTGTGCGTAACATCTGTATTCATAGGTCATACTGCCGCTGAGAACCTATTGCGGCCTTTAAAGAGTGTGCGTAACATCTGTATTCTTAGATCATACTGCCGCTGAGAACCTATTGCGGCCTGGAAAGAGAGCTTGCAGAATGATGGTAGCTTAGAAAGGGTCTTCCCAAAGCAGGGTTGGACCGTCAGTTAGCTTGAAGTTGGTGTTGCTTGAAGGTAAGGAACTGTCAGATACTCTTCACCGACTACTGCAAGTCGACTTTTGTGGTATCCATGTGATCCACAACGCTTTAAAGAATGACTTCAAGAAGTGTCGTTGCCGAGTTGAGGGGCTCCTTCGAGCATGTTACGATGTGTTCAAGAACTTTTTCGCACGAAGAGCCGATTTCATCGGCTGGTACTGACTGGCGCAGCTACCTTTCTTACACAAATTCAGGGAATTAGCTAGCTGTTTAATTGGAGTCCGTTAGCTTCACAATTGGAGAAGTTCGTTGATGCAGTGTAATCCAATCGACCCTAGACGACATCAAATTGTTTGGAAACAGTGATGATGGTCTTTGACTATGTTCCTTTTATTGCATGCACGACTTCAGTTCTTCTCCTTGCTGGCTGAAGAACTCGAGCCATTCTTCCTTGAATTTCAGGGCAACAATCCGCTCGCTTCATTTTTTATGAGCAGCTGCAAGTAACATAGAGGAATCTACTTCAAAAGTTTGTGAAAATGGATAGTTTGTAGTCAGTTAAATCAAGCAGGGACGAAAGTCAGTCTGAAATCGCTGCAACAAGTTAGGGTTGAGCATGGACATGTTGATGATGGATCCTGCCGAGCTCGGCATGGGAGATGTTAGAAAAAAAGCAAAAAATGCTGTCAGGAGATGGATTAGACTGCCTTACAAACCTGAAACACGTCACTCTCAAACACAAAGGGAAGTGTCCATTGCAGTACCCTGTAACAAGAGCCCTCAGTTCTCTGGACCCCCGCGTCATATCTTCAAGTACCACCTTAGCAGTCAATGCTTCAACTGCTCTGTAACCAACTAAAGGATGCTGGGTGCCTGGTTGCTGTACCAGCAAATGCTGACACCTCCAGCGTTTCGAAATGAAGCAAGTTATGTCAGTAAGGCTGACAAGTGAATGAGGTCCACCGCAAGTATGCATAGGTCTTCAGGGTAATCCAGATACTTCTGGTACTCTCCCACGGCAATGCTGAATTAGAGTAAGGTTGTAGGGTAATAAAAACACTAAGAAAATCACTGTATACTCATATCAAAACTACACAACGCTGGCATCCAAGGAAATGTTTATCAATGGATAGAAACTTTTCTTGAAGACGGAACCCGCCGTGTGGTAGTAAATAAGGAAACCACTGCACCAGTGGAACTGCTCCGTGGGGTCCCACAAGGTTCTGTGCTATTTAATGCCTAATGATCTCAGCAAAAATGGTCACATTCATCGGTCTCCTACTTTCCAGACGATACTAGAGTTCTAGGCTTAGTGACGGATACGAGATATGTTCAAGTTGATCTCAACAAAGTCTTCAAGTGGGCTAAATTTGAATTGCCGAAATATCGAAAAATTCTCAGCTAGAAATAGCCTTCATATAGTTAAAGCAATAACGCAGTCGTTGAAGAAATTCAGTGTACGTCATTAATGCGTACGAATGCAACAATAATTGCTTTATTCGATGAACATATTGGAAAGGTCGAAGCCATTGGCAGGAGTCTGTTCCTGGTCCATGAGAACCTTTCTATCAAGAGATGGAAGGACAATGTTGACTATTTGGAAGCAACTAGCCCGACCAGTTATAGACTATTGCTCTCTTCTTTGCATCCATCATAAATCTAAAGATCTAGAAAAAATTGAAGGATTTCAAAAAAGTTTCATCTCATAAATTGCAGAGATTTATGAATTTAATTATTATGATCGATTGAAAGCTTGAAGTTATATTCAATCAAAAGACTTGAAGAAAGATTTATAGCCAGGAACGAATGAAATATTCTGATAGGCTGCTTGGTCAATGTCAATGACAAAATATGGTAACGAAAGTGATAATGTAAATTCAGACATGAATTGACTTCAAAGTGCCAAAAGTCATGGACGGGAGAAAGATGCAAACCGCATCATTAAATAGTTTCATGTGCCGGGCACCTCAGGCATTCAATCGAATGCTACTGGAAACACGCGAGAGCAAACAGCAGCCACAGCAAGCATCCTGAGTTCCAAACAATCGAGCATTTCTGCGGCGTATCGATGACTAGTTGCGCCACCATGACACGTTGAAGAAAGCTTAGAACAGGATATAGAAAGTTGTAATTGAACCACCCATCGCTACATTGCTGTTGCTAACATGTGTAATCGCTGCTGCTCACTTCACATGTACACGCATCTTTTTACCACACACGCTGGCATCGATTCACTACCGCTGACATTGCATCCTTACTGTTATTTTACCTTGGTGGCCTCGAGACAGCTCGACAAGCCAGCACAGCCAGAGTGCAGAGCAAGACAGAAGACACAAATGCCAGAGCACGTCAGAATCGCGAAAGCACGGCAAAACAATTATGCTGAAAAATCAGGGAATTTGTGTTTCAGGAAACTTATCACACAGCTATCTTCTTAGTCACAACATACCGAAGGAAACATCCATATGTATATACACATGCACACGTATATATACATGCATTAACCATACATATATACACATAAAAATGTGCATACATACAGTACTACACGCAAATTAGGCCTCATCGGGCTAGTCAAAATCTCCAAAATCATCATACAGCAGATCAGCAAGGGCCTGCTTATAGCAAGCGATATCTGTCAACTGCACTGTCAGCAGGCAAACCATTCCACACAGCAACGCATTTCGCACTGAAGGACATACTGCGGACATCAGAAGAGCGCGTCGGAAACACTAACTTCAGCAGATGACCCCTTAGTACCAACTCTTGGAGCCAAAGAAAACATATTCAGCAAATCCTCTGATTCGTCATGCAAAATTTTCCAATATTTTATCAGGTCTGCCCTCAGAAGGCGACCCTTGACAGAAAACAAATCCAAGCTGCTCAATCGATTACCTTAGTCCACATCAGCAAGCCCATCAATGTTTCTGGTTGACACCTAAATCTTTATGTGTGGTGACAAACCTCAATGCTCTACCTTGGAAGAAGTACTGGTTAACTTGGAGTAGAGCATCAAAATCAATGCGACCTCTGTAAAAACATAGCACCACACACTTGTCTGGATTCAATCCGAAATTCCAGGACCTTGCAACTGTATCCAAACCACTTTGGAGTTCTTGAACACCGCGGACGGCAGGCTCAGTGTCCTTATGTGAGTACCTCAATTGCAGTTTATAATCGTCCGCAAATGCCTTAAGCATGCAAAGAAGACCACTCGAGATGTGATTGATATAAATCAAGAACAGTACGGACCAAGGACGGAACCCTGAGGTACACCACTTGTCGCTGCCTACTGACATCACATGAATGCTGCCTACTGACATCACATGATCGCTGCCTACTGACGTCACATGATCGCTGCCTACTGACGTCACATGATCGCTGCCTACTGACGTCACATGATCGCTGCCTTCTGACGTCACATGATCGCTGCCTACTGACGTCACATGATCGCTGCCTACTGACGTCACGTAACCGCTGCCTACTGACGTCACGTAACCGCTGCCTACTGACGTCACGTAACCGCTGCCTACTGACGTCACGTAATCGCTGCCTACTGACGTCACGTAATCACTGCCTGTTATGATCAGCCTCCGCTAGCACATATTTTAGACACAAGGGCTGACCGAACATTACAACAGGGGTTGAGTTGTGTGTGCCCTAGAAACAGTGTAGGCCTTAGGCCTGTTAACCCTAGCTTAAGTTACACGAAGAAATCCCTTGCCTTGTATATTTTTCGGTTCTCCACCAAAGTACATTTAGAAAAAACATGTGGTCTCCTGTGGCATCGCAGGACCAGGAGACGTTGACGAGTGTAGTGCCATTTGGACATCCTGTTGAACTCGACGAGTCAGCATTGTGGGGACTGGATCCAATAATGAAGAGGGGCTGTGTTTCACACTCTCATAGCTTAGGGTATCTGAAGTTGAACAGAAAGATGGGAGGAGCCTGTAAATTAGCTAACGGCCCAAGTTTATCTGTTTGCCAATAAGGTCAAGGTTTCAAGACACCACAACTCTTTGGGAGGGGCCCCAAAAGTAGTGTGTTTTCCTTGTTGGAGAATCACGTCATATACATAAACAAGGCCCTCCCATATTATTTCAGGGCGTAGGGGTAAATTGTAAGGCACATCACATTTCATTAGCAGAAGCTTCGGGTGGAGGTTAGCCTTATTGGAACAGCGATCGAGCACTCGGTGTGATCAAGTCTGATATTATAATCTCATGTTTAGATGCGTGTAATATTGCCCTTCAGCGTTTATATGTGTTCCATAGGTTGTTATTTAACTGTGTAATTCCTCAGTATTTGTATCCCGTGTTTTGTATCTCCCTACAAGGTGGGTTGCTTCGCTTTTCGCGTGTCGCTTTACACTTTTTGCTCTTCAATTGACTATTTTTTTGATCCCCGCTACACTTCTTTTTGCTCTTCATTCACACTTCTGTTTCGTTGTGTCCGTTCATATCACAATCATTGACAGAGCTCGAGTGCGAGTTAAACTGTTGACATGTTACTTTGCTTTAATTCAAAAGAATATTATCAAACAAATGGTTTAATCATTTGTACCCTTGCACCTTTTACCTGACTATAACAACCGAATATAAAACTGATATGCCTACTGACGTCACGTAATCGCTGCCTACTGACGTCACGTAATCGCTGCCTACTGACGTCACGTAATCGCTGCCTACTGACGTCACGTAATCGCTGCCTACTGACGTCACGTAATCGCTGCCTACTGACGTCACGTAATCGCTGCCTACTGAAATCACGTAATCGCTGCCTACTGAAATCACGTAATCGCTGCCTACTTAAATCACGTAATCGCTGCCTACTTAAATCACGTAATCGCTGCCTACTTAAATCACGTAATCGCTGCCTACTTGAATCACGTAATCGCTGCCTACTTGAATCACGTAATCGCTGCCTACTTAAATCACATGATCGCTGCCTGCTGACGTCACATGATCGCTGCCTACTGACGTCACATGATCGCTGCCTACTGACATCACACCACGGCTACTCTCATTTATTCTGTTCTAACTACCTTTATGTTCCAATAAAGGATGTTACACCCCATTTTCTTTAGAAATTCCTCATCGTCAGTTAATGTGGAAGTCGAAGCGGCTACAAGTGGAGATGTGGAGCCTGTTGGGCCCTTATTTGAGGTACTATCAGTTATAGGTTTATTTATTTGTGATTTATTATACTGTTCTGTGAGTTTGATGTCTACAACTTGCATTAATTCACGATTTGAATGTAGTAATTTTTTAAGGGTAGTAATAAAATTTAGAGTTTATATATAAAATCACATGTTCAAGCACTGAAGTCGCATAACAACTGGGGCCGGTTTTGACCCAAAAGTGGGAACCGTCCTCTGATCGTGAAAACTGGGCACCTCCCTACCCTCCCCGCAACCAAAAAGCTTACTAAACAATTTTAATTACAACCTCGCCCAATGAGCTAAATCAGATTTCATATTATCATGATGCGTCAACTTACATCACATGATCGCTGCCAACTTACAGTTGGGTCCGTATTACTTTTATTACATAACTACAGTACAATAGTAGACGATTCTCAATAAACAGACGCAGCCATGTTCAAACGGGACGAAAAATTATGTAAGAAAATGTCCAACATCCCTACCTCTCCGCCCAGAATTCTCTCGGCTACCCTGCCAACAGTACTGACCTACCATATACGTTCACTCACACGACTCCTCTCCTGAGGAGGGCATGTAGGGATGTATAATTCGCACAATCGCTGTGTCCTGGCAACGAAGCTATTATTTACCGCCAGCAGCAGCTTGTTCAAGGTATATGGCGTCATTCAAAACGCACCTTTAGTTGCGTTCGAGATACTCCAAATTCTCAATATAACTGCGTCTTTCGTGCTCCCACTTGCAGTCGGCACTCGTTCTGTATCATACCAAGTTTCGTTGTATCTGAGCTACCAAGCAAATTTACACGCCCAACAGGTGTAGGTTCAAAGCCTTGACGGCATTATAAATGCACCGACTGTACCTGTCAGTGTTTAGCTGCTGCACGAAGTGGTTTAGCTGCTGGCAACTGTGATGCATGCGTGCTTTCAGAAGCGCTGGTGCTGGTGTCGAAAACATGCATTGTTTTGTAAATATAAGCTAAATGAATCTGGGTAATGAGTTTCAAGACGCGTTTATTTGAAAGCAGTAGTGAATTGGACATGAAGTGATGGTGTCCTATGTCTGAGAGTGGTATGTAGGCTACGCATGTGTCTGTGTGGTGTCCTTTGGTAGCAAGGTGATGGAGGATAGGCCTGGTGGGCCGAATGACCGGTCACCGATTTTATACATTCATGTGTTACACGGGTATTGTACGCAAGGGGACGGGCCTGGCGACGACCCTTGACTTATGCATGCGCCTGGAAGGATGACTAAAAGATTAGGTAAGATATTTGTTGGTGCGAACGCCAACTGTCCGAGTTTATGGTTGATTGTGTCAAACTTCACATCCTGGCACAGTTTAGTGGGAAACTTCATATCCATAACACAGCCTAGTGCCAATCTTCACGTCCCGTACACAGCCTAGGGTCAATCTTCATATCCCTGACACAGCCTAGTGCCAATCTTCATATCCCTGACACAGGCTAGTGCCAATCTTCACATCCCTGACACAGCCTAGTGTCAATCTTCACATCCCTGACACAACCTTGTGTCAATCTTCATATCTCTGACACAGCCTAGTGTAGCACTTCATATCCCTGACACATCCTAGTGTCAAACTTCACATCTCGAACACAGGCTAGTGTCAAACATATCAATGACAACGCCTTGTGTCAAACTTCATATCCCTGACACAGTTTAGTGTTAATCTTCACATTCCTGACACAGCCTAGTGTCAACATCATATCCCTGACACAACTTAGTGTCAAACTTTATCCCCCTGACACAGCCCAGTGTCAAACATCATATCCCTGACACAACCAAGTGTCCAACTTTGTGGCTCTGACTCGTGACTGAAAGAGGAACTTCACTTCAGACAAACAACGGTGCTTGAACTCCTATCGTCCTTGTTAATTGACTCGCTCTAAAGTACCGAATTGCCGTCTCCACGAGATGTCCTGCACGTGTGTCGTCACTGGCGCTGAAAAAATATCTTGATATATGTATGCAGTGAACTACATTTATTAAGTCCGTGTTCTACGTCACACAGATCCAACAATGATGTGAACACGAATATGTGTACCAAACCCATTGAATAATTATATAAGTGTGTCATAGAGACGCCAGCAGACGAGGGTTCATTGCCACTACAACAATAGGGATAACATTATTGGGGTGTTGATGCACCTGCAAGGAGGTCTCGTAAAAGCATCATCTGTCAAGTGGGGAGAAGTGACGGCTCCATTGTCATAGAGCACTGAATGTCGTATGTACACCAAAGCCTTGGACGGCTTCTTGGAAGCCATGTATTTACGGAGTATTCTATCCCTGTCATCGGTGCTTCAATAGAGATGTTCTGCAGGGACCTAGCATAGATTTCTATTTATATTCGCACTTGTTCTCTCGACGGCAAACATTATAAGATGAGCAATTCCCATCAATCGATTCGATTCAGGTGCGATGTTCCGATCTGTTATTTCTATATTTCCTGGAACCTATAAGTATTTAACAGGAAACTTCTCTGTGGCTGAATTGGTCAAGCTGTACTGATATCATCGCAAAACCAGCTGAAACATATTGATTGATCATGGTAGGCCAATCATAACCCTGCCCTAATTTTTGTAGGGTACAAGTGTTGGAAGACAACAATAGGTCTATTGGCCCAAACTAGGTTGCCTTTTGATAGCAAGAGGATTAATTCTGAAGTAGAATGTCTAAGAGAGCTTCATGTGCCATTTCTGTTTCTTAAAACAGCATGAAAAAAAAACATTAAAAGAAACGGCTTAGCTATTTATCGGCGATTTATGCTGAACTTATCGAGCCGCAACTTGAACGCTTCGATTGTATTGCAACAACTCTTCGATTGTATTATTCAACAACTCAAGTCGCGAAAAAATTACGCGTAATGCCAAGTGAGAAACTTTTTCCGACGATTTTGTATCTATTGTTCCAGTCACTCTTTTGTAATCTAGCAAGTGAAAAGGCTCGCGCGGTCGACGTTTTCCTTACCCTTCATGATCTCCCACATTTCGATCATGTCGCCTCTGACTTGACGGCTCTCTAGCGAATAAAGATTGAGTTCACGTAGTCTGTCTTCGTACGATTTATTCCGCAGCGAGGAGATGAGTTAGGTAGCTCTACGCTGAACCTTCTCAAGTTTAACAACGTCTTTTCTAAGGAATGGAGACCAGAATTGAACGGCATACTCGAGATGAGGTCTAACAAATGCACTAAATAACTTGAGCATACTGTGCTGGTTTTTGTAAGAGATAGTGCGGGATATCATACCTAGCATTTTGTTGCCTTTCTTGGCAGCATCGTTACATTGCTTGCTGCTTTTTAAGTCGTTACTAATGATGACACCTAAATCTCTCTCTTCGGTGACGGGAATGAGTTTTTTTCCAGACATTGAATATTCGTGTTTGGGGTTATGAAGACCTATGTGCATAACTTTGCATTTGTCGACATTAAATTTCATTTGCCACTTTTCTGACCAATCAACAATTTTGTTCAAATCTAGTTGGATCTGCTGACACTCGAGTTAAGTTTGCACTTTTCCTCCTATCTTAGTATCGTCTGCAACTTTGCTAATGTTTGAAAGTACGTTGCTATCGAGATCGTTAGTGAACATAATGAAGAGAACAGGACCTAACACGGATCCTTGAGGCACACCGCTTGTAACATTACCCAAGGGTGAGGAAGCACCGTTAAGTACAACTCGCTGCCGTCTGTCCGTAAGCCAGTATTTTATCCAGTTGTTAAGCTCGCCTAGAAAACCGATGCTGTGCAATCCTCTAACTAGGCAAAGGCTTTTCGAAAGTCAAGGTAAATGATATCGATTGAAGATTTGGTGTCGTGGTTTTCAATTGCATTCCTGTTAAAAAGTAGCAAGTTCGTGAGACGGGAACGGTTGTGTCTAAAGCCATGTTGAGTCACCAATCAATTTGTTTGATTCTAAGAATTTTATCCGTTATCATACTTTCCATCAATTGGCCTATGACTGAGGTGAGACTAATTAGACGGTATCTGCCGGGACACTTTTTTCCCATTTTTTGAAGATTGTGGTAACATTGGGCTGTTTCTATTTAGAAGGGCAGGTGCCATTTGAGAGAGCTTGGGTGAAAATGTTTGATAAATATTGTGCGATTTTGTTTCTAGCCTCTTTTAGAATCCTGAGATTAACTTGGTCTGGACTTGGAGATTTTGTGACTTTCAATTTATCTATATATTTAATAACTTTGGCGGGGTGAAAGTTCACCGTGCTGAATGCTTCAATTTTTCTTTCCGCTATGGTATCCTCAGGATTAGGAATATCCTGATTCTCTAACGTAATTACAGAACAAAAGTATTGATTGGGTAGGAATCATTTTGGTGTCGTCTGTTTCTAGCTCACTATCATCGTTCTCGAGAGGACCAATAAGATCTTGATTTTTTTTGCTCGAAATATAACTAAAAAAGGGTTTCGGATTTGTTTTGGCATTGATGGCAATTTAATTTTCTTTGTCTTCTTCCGTTTCAGGACCCTCTTTGGATCTCTTCTGCTGATGTTGTATTCATTTTTTGCTACGTCGTCATGTGGATGTTTCTGTTTTATCGAGTGCTTTGCTTTCTTTCGTGACTGTAGACGCTGCAATTCTCTTTTCCAGTACGTAGGCTGATTGACTGCTGTTCGCCGGTTTTTGCGCGGGATATGCTCATATTCAATATTTTTAAGTGCAGTCAAGAAATTGCTAAGCGATGGATCTTGTCTGAGGGTTATATTTGCAGACCCCATTGACTCTCTTATGTCATTAAAGTTAGCTAATATAAAGTTAGGGACTTTTTCTCTATTTTTTGAAGTTTTCAACTCTAGCTCTATCAAAAAACGGATACAGTTATGGTTGCTAGTTCCGAGTGGCTCGCCCACTTCCATGTTCGTGACATAAGAGTCCCTTGCACTGAATAAGAGATCAAGAATATTGTTACCTCTTGTATGTGTCTTCACCATTTGGGTCATTAACTTATCGTCTGCAAAATCAATCGGACGTTGGCCGGTGGCAGTGAATTTGTCTGTTTCCCATTCAATGTCAGGGATATTGAAATCGCCAAGCACAATACTGTGTTGTGTTATGACAACATCGACGAGGGTGTTGTAAAGATCGATATCATCTGCAACCTTTCTTTTAGGGCGGCGATTGACGAGAGTGATTTGACATTTTATATGTTTACCGACTATTTGGATTGATACTATGTTGTGCCTGTTGATTGGGATGGTGACTTGTAATATTTGCAGAGGGTTTTTCACGAGAAACAGCACTCCTCCGCCCTCTCGGCCTTGTCTATCTTTGTGAAATAGTGAGTAACCGGGGAGCAAAAATTCGCCTAAATAATGTCTGGTGCTCAATTTCATCCACGATTCAGTGATTGCTATCATATCGTTACTTTCATGCATAGCAAGGATGCATCATTCTTCGTTTGTGTCTCGGAGACTTCTATCGTCTACATAGTAACACTTGTGAGTACCGGTAGTCACATGAGTTGTATTTTTTTTACTTATACTGCTTCTCCTTTGAGGTCATGTGTCGGAGCCAAGGCTTTCGTGATCGTTTACACTGGCTGTACTAACGGTGCAGCGATTACTGCCTCTATCTCGGACTGGATTGATGACAGGAAATTTTTGCTAGGACCCGCGGTGATGTTTTGATGGGCTCTTGTATTTGTTGTGTTGAAACGGGCGGGGGCTGTTGGGTCATTCCGTCGGGCACAGCTGGTGGAGTTGAGGGGATGATACCGAGTAAGTATTCTGATTTATTTTCGATGACCGGACCAGCGCCGATGTTTTCAAGGGTGGCTTCGATAGTATCAAGTCCATACGTGTTTATGCGAGCCTTGTTGGTGATTCTATTAAAGGTATAGGACTTTGGGTCAATCAACGTTTCCCAATAATCAGATAATAGAATTTTCTGTGCTTTGCAGAAAGTTGCCTGGCGATTGTTAAGAAAAATCATCTTGCTTAGCTTGCATCTGCTTTGGTTCGGATGGGACAAGATGCCAGTGAAGTGGATGTTCGCGTGTGGACGTTTAATATTTCTTACCATGGTTTCGTACCTTTTCCATGTCGATTCCGTCTGTGACACTTTAGCTCCGACTTGAAGTATAATTCGTTTGGGAGATGGTATCTTTTCCTTTTCCATTATGCCTAGGTGAGGTGTTGTTTCCCTCAAACCACAGTGCCATCGTGCACTGTTTTACAGACCCACCAAGCAGGTGGGGCTGTGCACGAGTGACCGGAAACAACTCCAGTCATTATATGCGATGACTCGCGTCGAAGCTCCGGTGGAAATGAGGTCCTAATCAAACCCAGCTATCATGCTCACAATACTCAATAACTTATTGCAATAGCGTCTCGTGGTTCGGGGATCCCGTTACTACTGCAAATAATCGAGGTCGTAGTCTACTCATACAAACAATTTAAACTCACTGAAGAAACAACATTACATGACACTTTATATTTTGAATTAATGGAATGATTGAAAAAGGGTGAACTTAAATGTTTGATGCATCAAATAACATGAATTAAATTTCAGCTTCGGCATGAGACCCCATCTCATGAGCGCAATTTGGAGGAAGCTTGCAGCAGCACGTCCGATAAAAATGCAAGACACTCTTTGGAGCAGTGAACAGGAGCACCTTACGAGACACTCTTTGGAGCAGTGAACAGGAGCACCTTACGAGACACTCGTTGCAGCAGTGAACAGAAGCACCTTATGAGGCACTCTTTGGAGCTGTGAACAGGAGCCCCATACGAGACTCTTTGGAGCAGTGAACAGGAACACCCTACTAGACATTCTTAGACTCTAGAGCAGTAAACAGTAGCACCTTACAAGACACTCTTTGGAGCAGTAAACATAAGCACCTTATGAGACACTCTTTGGAGCAGTGAACAATAGCACTTTTTGAGACACTTTTTGAAGCAGTAAACAGGAGCACCTTATGAGACACTCTGTGGAGCAGTGAACAGGAGCACCTTACGAGACACTCTTTGGAGCAGGAAACAGGAGCACCTTACGAGACATTCTTTAGAGCAGTGAACAGGAGCACTTTACGAGGCATTCTTTAGAGCAGTGAACAGGAGCACCTTACGAGGCATTCTTTAGAGCAGTGAACAGGA
>SDVV010010847.1:0-16079 GCA_016164225.1 Gammarus roeselii
CAACCACACACAGCCACCAACCTCACACAGCCGTCAACCTCACACAGCCGCCAACCTCACACAGCCGCCAACCTCACACACCCACCAACCACACACAGTCACCAACCTCACACAGCCGTCAACCTCACACAGCCGCCAACCTCACACACCCACCAACCACACACAGTCACCAACCTCACACAGCCGCCAACCTCACACAGCCGCCAACCTCACATAGCCACCAACCACACACAGCCGCCAACCTTACACAGCCGCCAACCTCACACACCCACCAACCACACACAGCCACCAACCTCACACAGCCGTCAACCTCACACAGCCGCCAACCTCACACACCCACCAACCACACACAGTCACCAACCTCACACAGCCACCAATCTTACACAGCCGCCAACCTCACACAGCCGCCAACCTCACACAGCCAACAAGCTCACACAGCCACCAGCCACACACAGCCGCCAACCTCACACAGCCACCAACCACACACAGCCACCAACCTCACACAGCCGCCAACCTCACACAGCCACCAACCTCACTCAGTCAACAAACTCACACAGCCACCAGCCACACACAGCCGCTAACCACACACAACCAACAACCACACACAGCCGCCAACCACATCCAGCTACCAACCACACACAGCCACCAAACTCACACAGCCAACAAGCTCACACAGCCACCAGCCACACACAGCCGCCAACCTCACACAGCCACCAACCACACACAGCCGCCAACCTCACACAGCCGCCAACCTCACTCAGTCAACAAACTCACACAGCCACCAGCCACACACAGCCGCTAACCACACACAACCAACAACCACACACAGCCGCCAGCCACACACAGTCACCAACATCACACAGCAACCAATCACACACGGCCGCCAGCCACACACAGCCACCAACCATACACATCTACCAACAAGACACAGCTACCAATCAAACAAAGCCACCAACCACACACAGCCGCCAACCTCACACAGTCACCAACCACACACAGCCACCAACCACACACAGCCACCAACCTCACACAGCCACCAACCACGCACAGCCACCAACCACACACAGCCACCAACCACACACAGCCACCAACCACACACAGCCACCAACCCCACACAGCCACCAACCACAAACAGCCACCAACCTCACACAGCCCCCAACCACACACAGCCACCAACCACACACAGCCACCAACCACACACAACCACCAACCACACACAGCCACCAACCATACACATCTACCAACAAGACACAGCTACCAATCAAACAGAGCCACCAACCACAAACAGCCACCAACCTCACACAGCCCCCAACCACACACAGCCACCAACCACACACAGCCACCAACCACACACAACCATCAACCACACACAGCCACCAACCATACACATCTACCAACAAGACACAGCTACCAATCAAACAGAGCCACCAACCCCACGCAGCCACCAACCAAACACACAGCCACCAACCTCCCACAGCCACCAACCACACACAGCCACCAACCACATCCAGCTACCAACCACACACAGCCACCAACCTCACACAGCCACCAACCAAACACACAGCCACCAAAACTCACACACAGCCACCAACCACACACAGCCACCAACCTCACACAGCCGCCAAACCACACAGCTACAACCACACACAGCCACCAACCTCACACAACCACCAACCTCACTCAGCCGCCAACCTCACACAGCCTCCAGCCTCACACAGCCTCCAGCCTCACACAGCCACCAACCTCACACAGCCGCCAACCTCATACAGCCAACAAACTCACACAGCCTTCAGCCACACACAGCCGCTAACCACACACAACCAACAACCACACACAGCCGCCAGACACACACAGCCATCAACCTCACACAGCGACCAATCACACACGGCCGCCAGCCACACACAGCTGTCAACCACATACATCTACCAACAAGACACAGCTACCAATCAAACAGAGCCACCAACCACACACAGCCGCCAACCACACACAGTCATCAACCACACACAGCCACCAACCACACACAGCCATCAACCACACAGAGCCACCAACCCCACACAGCCACCAACCACACACAGCCACCAACCACAAATATCCACCAACCTCACATAGCCACCAACCACACATAGCCACCAACCACACACAGCCACCAACCACACACAGTCATCAACCACACACAGCCACCAACCACACACAGTCACCAACCACACACAGCCACCAACCACACACATCTACCAACAAGACACAGCTACCAATCAAACAGAGCCACCAACCACTCGCAGCCGCTAACCGCACACAGTCACCAACCTTACACAGTACCCAACCCCACGCAGCCACCAACCACACACAGCCCCCAACCACACACAGTCAACAACCAAACACACAGCCACCAACCACACACAGTCACCAGCCCAACATAGCTGTCAACCCCACACAGCCACCAACCACACACAGCCGCCAGCCACACACAGCCACCAACCTCCCCCAGCCATCAACCACACATAGCCACCAACCACACACAGCCACCAACCACACACAGTCACCAATCACACACAGCCACCAAACACACACAGTCACCAACCACACACAGTCACCAATCACACTCAGCCACCAACCACACTCAGCCATCAACCACACACAGCCACCAACTACACTCATCTAGCAACAAGACACAGCTTCCAATCAAACAGAGCCACCAACCACACACAGCCGCTAACCACACACAGCCACCAACCTCACACAGCCACCAACCCCACACAGCCACCAACCACAAACAGCCACCAACCCCACCCAGCCACCAACCGCACACAGCCACCAACCGCACACAGCCACCAACCACACACAGCCACCAACCCCACACAGCCACCAACCACACACAGCCACCAACCCCACACAGCCACCAACCACACACAGCCACCAACCGCACACAGCCACCAACCGCACACAGCCATCAACCCAACACAGCCACCATGTCAAATCGCTCTCGTCTATCACCCCCTAAATGCAAGGTTGCAGATGATATCGATCTTTACAACACCCTCGTCGATGTTGTCACAACACAACACTGTATTGTGCTTGGCGACTTCAATATCCCCGACATTGATTGGGAATCAGACGAATGTACTGCCACCGGCCAAAGTCTGATTGGTTTTGCAGACGATAAGTTCATGATTCAAATGGTGAAGACACCTACAAGAGGTAGCAACATTCTTGATCTCCTATTTAGTGCAAGCGACTCTTATGTCACGAACGTCGACGAAGGTGAACTACTCGGATCTAGTGACCACAACTGTATCCGTTTTTAGATAGAGCTCGAGTTGAAAACATTAACAAACTGCGAAAAAGTCCCTAACTTCAGATTAGCTAATTTTGATAGCTTAAGAGAGTCAATAGTGTCAGCAAATATAACCCCCGGAACAGATGTCAATCAATCGCTTGACCATTTCTTAACTTCACTCAACTATATCGAACATGAGCAAATCCCGCGCAAAAACAGACGAACAGCAGCCTATCAGCCCAAGTACTGGAAAGGAAAATTGCGACGCCTCCGTTCACGAAAGAAAGCAAATCATTCGGTAAAGCAGAGACATCCACATGACGACGTAGCAAAAAATGAATACAAAATTAACAGACGCGATCTGAAGAGGGTCCTGAAACATAAGAAGAAAGATTATGAAAATGAAATTACTGCCAATGCCAAAACTAGCCCGAAACCATTTTTTAGTTATATTTTGAGCAAAAAAATTCAAAATCTGAAATAGGTCCTCTCGAGAACGATGTTGGTTAGCTAGAAACGGACGACACCACAGTGAGTGTTCTACTTTATGAATACTTTTGCTCTGTGTTTACATTAGAAAATCAGGATATTCCTAATCCTGAGGATATCATAGCGGCAAAACGAATTGAGGCCCTCACCATAGTGAACTCCTCCCCCGCTGAAGTTATTAAATATATAGATAAATTGAAAGTCAACAAATCTCCAGGTCCAGACCAAATTCATTCTAGAATTCTAAAAGAGACTAGAAGCGAAATCGCCGAACATTTATCAAACATTTACACCTAATCTCTCACAAATGGTACCTGCCCCTCTAAATGGAAAGAGGCCAATGTTACCCCAATTTTTAAAAAGGGGGACAGGAAGTGTCCCGCAACTACGTCCAATAAGTCTCACCTCAGTCATTGGCAAGTTGAAGGAAAGTTTGATAACGGATAAAATTACAGAATTCTTGATATCAAACAAATTGATTGGCGACTACCAGCATGGCTTTAGACACAACTGTTCCTGTCATACAAATCTGCTGCTCTTTTTTCAGAAATATAATTGAAAATCTCCAATAGATTTTATTTACCTTGACTTTCAAAAGTCCTTTGATAAAGTGCCCCAGAAGCGCCGAATTAGTAAATTGCCCAGCATCGGTATTTGAGGCGAGCTTAACAACTGGATAAAATGCTGGCTTACGGACAGACGGCAGCGAGTTGTACTTAACGGAGCTTCCTCCCCTGAGGTAATGTTATAAGCGGCGTGCCTCAAGATTCGTGTTGGGGCCAGTTTTCTTTATCACATTCATTAACGATCTTGATAGCAACGTACTCTCAAACATTAGCAAGTTTGCAGACAATACTAAGATCGGAGGAAAAGTGCAGACTGAACTAGAGTGTCAGCAGATCCAACTAGACTTGAACAAAAATTGTTTATTGGTCAGAAAAGTGGTAAATGAAATTTAATGTAGGCAAATGTAAAGTTATGCACACAGGTCCTCACAACCCCTAACCCGAATATTCAATGTCAGGAAAGAAACTCATTCAAGTCACCGAAGAGAGAGATTTAGGTGTCATCATTAGTAACGACTTAAAAAGCAGCAAGCAATGCAACGATGCTGCCAAGAGAGGCAAAAAAATGCTAGGTATGATATCACGCACTATCTCGTACAAAAACCAACACAGTATGCTCAAGTTATTTAATGCATTTGTTAGACCGCATCTCGAGTATGCCGTTCAATTCTGGTCTCCATTCCTTAGAAAGGACGTTATTTAACTTGAGAAGGTTCAACGTAGCGCTACTTAACTCATCCCCTCGCTGAGGAATAAATCGTACGAAGACAGGCTTCGTGAACTCAATCTTTATTCGCTAGAGAAACGTCGAGTCAGAGGCAATATGATAGAAGTGTGGAAGATTATGAAGGGTAAGGAAAACGTCGACCGAGCGAGCCTTTTCACTCTAGATACAAACGGAGTGACTAGGAACAATGGATACAAAATCGTTGGGAAACGTTTCTCACTCGACATCAGGCGCAATTTTTTCACGTATAGAGTTGTCGAAGAATGGAACAAACTTCCAGCGAAGGTTGTAAACAGCAATACAATCGAAACGTTCAAGTCGCGGCTCGATAGGTTCTACATAAATCGCCGATAAACAGCTAAACCGTTCCGTTTCCTGTTGTTATAAAATGAAACAGAAATGAAACACGAAGTTCTCTTAGACGTTCTACTTCAGAGCTAATCCTCTTGCTATCAAAATGCAACCTAGTTTGGGCCAATAGGCCTCATAGACGTTCCACTCCAGAACTAACCCTCTTGCTATCAAAAGGCAACCTAGTTTGGGCCAATAGGCCTGTTGTTGTCTTCCTAGACTTGTAAACACTTGTAAACACACAGCGGCTAACCTCACACAGCCACCAACCACACACAGCCGCCACCCACACACAGCCACCAACCACACACAGCCGCCACCCACACACAGCCACCAACCACACACAGCCACCAGTCACACACATCCACCAACCCCACACAACAGCCAACCCCACACAGCCACCAACTACACACAGCCGCCAATCACACACAGCCGCCAACCACACACAGCCACCAACCTCACACAGCTACCATCCCCACACAGCCGCTAACCCCACACAGCCATCAACCACACACAGCCACCAACCACATAGATCTACCAACAAGACACAGCTACCAATCAAACAGAGCCACCAACCACACTCAGCTGCTAACCCCACACAACCACCACCCACACACAACCGCCAACCACACACAGCCACCAACCTCACACAGTCACCAACCACACACAGCCGCTAACCACACCCAGCCACCAGACACACACAACCGCCAACCACACACAGCCATCAACCTCACACAGCTACCATCCACACATAGCTGCTAACCCCACACAGCCACCAACCACACACAACCGCCAACCACACACAGCCACCAACCTCACACAGCTACCATCCACACACACCTGCTAACCACACACAGCCACCAACCAGACACAACCGCCAACCACACACAGCCACCAACCTCACACAGCTACCATCCACACACAGCCACCAACCACACACAGCCACCAACCTCGCACAGCTACCATCCACACACAGCCACCAACCACACACAGCCACCAACCACACACTGAAGGCCTTCAATAAGAATATTTTCGTAAGCTTTGTAATCATAAATCTTGTTAGAATAATTTTCCTCTGTGTGCTTCTCATCAAATACCGGTCCCAATTGAATTAGTTAAGTAATTGGAAGGACCAATGAAGAGGATTCCAAATGCACTTGACGAGCCGATTTTGAGTTATTACATCAGTCTTCACAGTTTCTTTTGATTGCTAGTGATTGAATGATCAGTGCACTGAATAATTAGGTCAAATTATTCAACTCTCTGAGCAGCTGCAATACAAGGTGAATGGTTGCCTTCAGCAGACTTAGGTAAATGGGCCCTCCTGCAGCAGACAAGAGGTAGTGTTACCCTCACTACAAGAAGAGGGAACCGCTGCAGCAGACAAGAGGTAGTGTTACCCTCACTACAAGGAGAGGAAACCGCTGCAGCAGACACGAGGTAGTGTTACCCTCACTACAAGAAGAGGGAACCGCTGCAGCAGACAAAAGGTAGTGTTACCCTCACTACGAGAAGAGGGAACCGCTGCAGCAGACAAGAGGTAGAGTTACCCTCACTACAAGAAGAGGGAACCGCTGCAACAGACAAGAGGTAGTGTTACCCTCCGTACAAGGAGAGGAAACCGCTGCAGCAGACAAGAGGTAGTGTTACCCTCCGTACAAGGAGAGGAAACCGCTGCAGCAGACAAGAGGTAGTGTTACCCTCACTACAAGAATAGGGAACCGCTTCAGGAGACAAGAGTTAGTGTTACCTTCACTACAAGAAGAGGGAACCGCTGCAGCAGACAAGAGGTAGTGTTACCCTCACTACAAGAAGAGGAAACCGCTGCAGCAGACAAGAGTTAGTGTTACCTTTACTACAAGAAGAGGGAACCGCTGCAGCAGACAAGAGGTAGTGTTACCCTCACTACAAGAAGAGGGAACCGCTGCAGCAGACAAGAGGTAGTGTTACCCTCACTACAAGAAGAGGGAACCGCTGCAGCAGACAAGAATTAGTGTTACCCACACTACAGGAAGAGGGAATCACTTCAGCAGACAAGAGGTAGTGTTACCCTCAGTACAAGGAGAAGAAACCGCTGCAGAAGGTAGAGAAAGTTTACCCTTGGACCAGAATGGTTTGTTTGGTCCCAGACGTACACACAAATCTTTGGTTCTTCCACCAGACGAGAGGGCAGGGAGAGTTTTTGTGCTCTCACCAGACTGAGGCGAGTTATGGCAGAACTTTTGCTCCTTTTGGGGTTCTCTTTGGCACACCCTCAGTCCCCTTTGGGTGCTCTTTGGCACACCCTCCTCTGTCCCATTTGGGCACTCTTTGGCACACCCTCAGTCCCCTTTAGGTGCTCTTTGGCACACCATCTGTCCCATTTGGATGCTCTTTGACACACCCTCTGTCCATTTGGGTGCTCTTTGATACACCTTCTGTCCCATTTTGGTGCTCCTTGAATCACCCTCTGTCCCATTTGGGTGATCTTTGATACACCCTCTGTCCCATTTGGGTTCTCTTTGGTACACCTTCTGTCCCATTTTGGTGCTCCTTGAATCACCCTTTGTCCCATTAACGTGCTCTTTGACATACCCTCTGTCTCAGTTCGGTGCACTTTGACACACTCTCTGTCCCATTGGGGTGCTCTTTGACACACCTTCTGTCTCAGTTCAGTGCTCTTTGAAACACTCTCTGTCCCATTGGGGTGCTCTTTGACACACCTTCTGTCTCTGTTCGGTGCTCTTCTACACACTCTCTGTTCCATTGGGGTGCTCTTTGGCACACCTACTGTCTCAGTTAGGCGCTCTTTGACACACTTTCTGTCCCATTGGGGTGCTTTTTGACACACCTTCTGTCTCAGTTCGGTGCTCTTTGACACACTCTCAGCTCCATTGGGGTGCTCTTTGGCACACCTTCTGTCTCAGTTCGGTGCTCTTCGACACACTCTCTGTCCCATTGGGGTGCTCTTTGGCACACCTTCTGTTCCATTTTGCGTGCATTTGACACCCGCAGTTCCAATTTGGGGGTGCTGTTGGAGACACCAATAGTTCCTTTTGGTTTGGAGTTTCCTTTTGCGCACCCTTATTCCCATTTGGGTACTGGTTGAGCCACCACCACTTCAATTTTGGGTGGTCTGTGACGCATCTTCAATTCCTTTTTAGGGTTCTCTCATACGCAACAAAAGTTATTGTTAGGTTACTTTCTAGAACACATTTGATCTCCTTTGGCATTTTTTCACAACTTTTTATCAAGAAAAAAATCAAAGAGCTTTCCCTCAGAATGTAAGACCAGTTTAGGTGGCCTTGCAGCGCGATTACATCGCCGCTTCTGTAGTCTGGAGTCCTCTCGAGTTGCAAAACTCACCGAGCTCTCCACCACGTCTACAATCCTGTTTGGGTTGCTCTCTGGCCGAGTTCTCAACCACGTCCACAATCCTGTTTGGGTTGCTCTCTGGCCGAGTTCTCCACCACGTCTACAATCCTGTTTGGGTTGCTCTATGGCCGAGTTCTCCACCACGTCTACAATCCTGTTTGGGTTGCTCTATGGCCGAGTTCTCAACCACGTCCACAATCCTGTTTGGGTTGCTCTCTGGCCAAGTTCTCTACCACGTCCATAATCCTGTTTGGGTTGCATTCTAGCCGAGTTCTCTACCACGTCCACAATCCCATTTGGGTTGCTTTCTGGCCGAGTTCTTAACCACGTCCCTAATCCTGTTTGGGTTGCTCTCTGGCTGAGTTCCCCACCACGTCCATAATCATATTTGGGTTGTTCTCTGACCGAGTTCTCCACCACGTCTACAATCCTGTTTGGGTTGCTCTCTGGCCGAGTTCTCAACCACGTCCTTAATCCTGTTTGGGTTGCTCTCTGGCCGAGATCTCCACCACGTCTACAATCCTGTTTGGGTTGTTTTCTGGCCGAGTTCTCCACCACGTCTACAATTCTGTTTGGGTTGCTCTGTGGCTGAATTCTCAACCACGTCCACAATCCTGTTTGGGTTGCTCTCTGGCTCACCTGCTCAGGTGCCTTTCTGTTGCCTGTTCTGGACTGAGTACACTGTTTTAGCTGATAATAATATTGGAATGATATTGAAACCCCACAGAATCTAATGATAGATCAGTTAAAGTAAGGTTCAGTCCACAACTTTTCTGGTTTTGAATGTCTCACTAAAAGATTTCCATTTAAATAATAACTTTTAACGTTATACGATTTCATCAGAATTTCAAAATTATCTTGAATAAAATGATCCTTGTAAATACTCGGCTTTCAAAGGACCTTCTAAGTGACGTAAAGCCAGAGCCAGGCCTTGCACTGTAGATGACCTTGCCATGGTCCACTGAACTGGTACTACTCCAGGCACCATGGCATGGAATCTTCCAGCACGTATCCGCCATTCTGGAACGCCACACGAAACACCTGGAATCTCTGTATTATTTTGGATACATTTGACACTCCTTCATGCCCTTTTCATCGTATAGTTATCTGTTATCTATGATAGTTACGTGCGTTCAGGAGACTTTAGTCGTTCATTTGTGTATTGAAACCAACTGGCCTCAGAGCGCCGTCTTGGTATGAACGACTCCGTTCTGCGTATAAGCAACTGGTAACCTTGACTTGGGTTTCATTCAAGCGAGTCATTTTTAAACGGATTGATCTGAAAGTGCCGGACAATTAACGTAACAACTAAGCAGTTGTTCATACAACCAGCATTTACACCTTTCCAAAGTAGCCTCTTCGGTGGCACGCTGGGTTCAATGATTCACGAATACGCGTGCTTATCTTGAGTGAGTTGAAGAAGAGTGATCTGGGTGTTCATGCAATCACACTAGCTAAATCCCTAATATATATCAACTTCTGGACCTGCTTAGCGTACATTTTGAAATAAGAAATCCCAAAACAATAATAGTTCACAAATAATGGAATAACTTGTCATTAAATAATAAATATTTCAATCCTTTATTCGTAAGGTGACTCGGGGTATTGTGATGTTGTACAAAGTATTCCTTAAAACTATAATACACATTTAATTCAGGGTACAATTTGATTGCGAAATTTATTAGGTTAGTCTAGTGGGTTACACAGAAGGTTTCCAAGTTCTAGAGAACAAATGAGTATACATTGAAGTTCACGTAAACCTGAAAGCACCTCGGAGACAAAAGTTCTGGATATGTGTTATGTCGCTTCCGTTCATATGGTCCGGATGTATGAGCGTGTTGCTAACTTTAAGGGTGCCCGACTCTACATGCGTTACACAACAATAAATGCTTTGTTGTAACTGATACAAAATGAAATGCACGAGCAGATTCAGACGTTGGACAACAAGCATGACAATTGCGTTCGGACTCACTTAAGAAGTCTCTAAGCTACGAGGGACGCTAATATTCTGACTCTGTGTCAAACACTTCAAACTTATTATAAGCATATAAAATCCGAACCTGCAGTACCGCACCAGTGACAATATAAACATACATCAACACTTAGAAAACAATATACAAAGATGAGGATGCATGGTAGTGATTGTTCCTACTTGATGCTAGCGCCTATGGAAGAGATTGTCCCGCGATTGGTTGACGGAAGAGTCATCCGACGACTCCATGCGTTTTACGTGAAAAATCCTTTGTTCACAAAATGCCACGAGGCATTGTTATTTCATTGAGTATTCTCTAAATCTACAATGTGCATCATATCTAATAAAGTAAGTGTCCAAGAATATGAGGTTACAATTATGACGCAAACAGCAGCGCGTAACAAGAGATGGTCCGTGCATGGAAATGTACAATAAACAAATGTACATTATGATACACGCCCCGGCCAACCCAACAAATTAAGAGACACACGCCCCGGCCAACCCAACAAATTAAGAGACACGCGCCCCGACCAACCAAACAAATAAAGAGACACGCGCCCCGGCCAACCCAACAAATTAAGAGACACACGCCCCGGCCAACCCAACAAATTAAGAGACACACGCCCCGGCCAACCCAACAAATTAAGAGACACACGCCCCGGCCAACCAAACAAATAAAAAGACACGTGCCCCGGCCAACCAAACAAATAAAGAGACACGCGCCCCAGCCAACCAAACAAATAAAGAGACACGCGCCCCGGCCAACCAATCAAATAAAGAGACACGTGCCCCGGCCAACCAAACAAATAAAGAGACACTTGCCCCGGCCAACCAAACAAATAAAGAGACACGCGCCCCGGCCAACCAAACAAATAGAGACACGCGCCCCGACCAACCAAACAAATAAGAAGATACGCGCCCCGGCCAACCCAACAAATAAAGACATTTTTTAGTCATTTTGGTCCCACAATCTGGAGCTATTGTTCTCTACGTCACCACACCCACTGTACACATATTGGCCACGCCCAGGATACAACGAGTGACGAGCAAATTAAAACAATTGAAAAATGCGTTTCGTAAGAAGGAAAGTGTTCCCTAGCCGAGCCTGGTCAGCGCGACCTTCAATAACTCGACATTAAGACTCACAGTGACACCACTCGCGTCGCCACGCCTCAATTATATCATTACTTTACTTGATTCACACTGACTTGTAAGTCCATTCTCACACAACACCAATCTAGGAGAAGTTAGGTATAAAGCTACTTATCAGTGAACATATCCCGAGTCGTATCCCAACCTGACATCTACTCGCAACAATGGGCCTGCAATCTGGATATGCACTTAGTGCATAACATTATTCATATCAATAACGGGATCTTCCTGCACAAGAAGTATTCTGTTTCATTTTTCTTTTAATAGGGATAACTCGTATCCCTCACTGTTACATACTGCCTCCAGGAAGGAACTATTTTGAAACCTCAATTAGTCACACCCTCAACAAGCACCATTTTCTTCCCTCATCCTCTATTCTGATTCATGGTATGCTGCGCCAGCATAGAAACTCGGGGCCGCACTCAACAAACCCGCATTCTTCAAATAATCGCAGTACTTTCCACATCACGTCCACATCACGTCCACATCACGACCACGTCACGTCCACATCACGTCCACATCACGTCCACATCACGTCCACATCACGTCCACATCACGTCCACATCACGTCCACATCACATCCACATCACGTCCACATCACGTCCACATCACATCCACATCACATCCACATCATGTCCACATCATGTCTACATCACGTCCACATCATGTCCACAACATGTCCACAACATGTCCACATCACGTCCACATCACGTCCACATCACGTCCACATCACGTCCACATCACGTCCACATCACGTCCACATCATGTCCACAACACGTCCACATCACGTCCACATCACGTCCACATCACGTCTACATCACATCCACATCACGTGCCTGTCGACTCTATCGCAAACCATCTCCAGATCCACGCTAGCCCAGAACACGTAATTTCCCTTAGCAAGGTACAGTAGCGAGCAAATATTCGTTGATGGTTAGTCTGTAACCTGAAAAACAAATTCGACTTTCCCCACGTGGAATTTAACTTCATCTGAAAATTTAGTACGGAACTAGTGTGGACATAGCTTCTTAATTGGTAATGTTAATCAAAAATCCGATTAGTTGAAATATAGAGCGGAAAATTGACATAGAAGATTTCACTAAGTTTTAAATCATCAACGAATTTTCGCTCGCTGCTGCACATCTCACAAGCCTGCCCCACTAGTTTTTATTCTTACCTATGTGATTAAAAATGATAGAATATCTTAGTACTTCTTTTGAAAGTATCATAAAATGTGTCACTGCCTGTTGAAAATTGATGTGGAAGGCGATAAATGTTTAATTTTTTCGTCAACCGAGATTATGATAAAACGCCTAAACAAACAAACTATCAAACGCAGATTTAATCTGGGCTTAGAATTTAAGAAATTGGCCTTATCATGATCTTTGCATGTTCTGGTGATCACAAGTCGTTGGCATCATTAGTCAGCAAAGCAAGTTATCTCCTTTACTGCTCTTCAGCACCTGCTGGGTTCTGCCGCAAGGCAGCCGTACATGAGGAGGGTACACCATGAGAAGGGGTGGAGGGGGCACACCTGCGCCCACCCCCCTCCTGAACAGGTTACATTTAAAATAAATCCTAGATATGTCTATACTGTTGCACTGATTCGACTTCTTTTTGGATTTTTTTTGGATACGCGCTTACGAGTTAGGCAAGTATGCCGTCCCCCCACGGCTGCAACTCGGCCAACGTTGCCTCTGAACAATAAGCAAGAATATGGTGAGCATTGTCCTTAAGACATTAGAACAGCTTCGCCATGGGTAAAATGATCTCTAGCCATTAGAACAGCTTTGCCATGCGGTGAAATGACCTCTAGCCATTGGAACAGCTTCGCAATGGGATAAAATGATTTCTAGCCATTATAACCGCTTGGCCATGGGGTAAAATGAACTCTAGACATTATAACAGTTTCGCCATGGGGTGAAATGACCTCTAGCTATTTTAACAATTTCGCTATGGGGTAAAATGACCTCTAGCCATTCTAATAGCTTTGCCATAGGGTAAAATGGACTCTAGACATTATAACAGTTTCGCCATGGGGTCAAATGACCTCTAGCCATTGGAACAGCTTCACCATGGGGTAAAGTGACCTCTAGCCATTATAACAGCTTCGCCATGGGGTAAAATGTCTTCTAGCCGTTAGCACAGCCTCGACATGGGTAAAATGACCTCCAATCATTAGAACAGCTTCGCCATGGGGTAGAATGACCTCTAGTCATTAGAACAGCTTCGCCATGGGGTAAAATGATCTCTAGCCATTATAACCGCTTGGCCATGGGGTAAAATGTCTTCTAGCCGTTAGCACAGCTTCGACATGGGTAAAATGACCTCCAATCATTAGATCAGCTTTGCCATGCGGTGAAATGACCTCTAGCCATTGGAACAGCTTTGCAATGGGTAAAATGACCTCCAACCATTAGAACAGCTTCGCCATGGGGTAAAATGAACTCTAGACATTAGAACAGCTTCGCCATGGGGTAAAATGATCTCTAGCTATTAGATCAGCTTTGCCATGCGGTGAAATGACCTCTAGCCATTGGAACAGCTTTGCAATGGGATAAAATGACCTCTAACCATTATAACCGCTTGGCCATGGGGTAAAATGGCCTCTAGCTATTAGAACAACTTTGCTATGGGGTAAAATGACCTCTAGCCATTATAACAGCTTCGTCATAAGATAGATTGATTTCTAGCTACTAGAACAGCTTTGCCATGGGATAAAATGACCTCTAGCCATTATAACCGCTTGGTCATGGGGTAGAATGAACTCTAGACATTATAACAGTTTCGCCATGGGGTTAAATGACCTCTAGCTATTAGAACAATTTCGCTATGGGATAAAATGACCTCTAGCCATTATAACAGCTTTGCCATAGGGTAAAATGAACTCTAGACATTATAACAATTTTGCCATAGGGTCAAATGACCTCTAGCCATTAGAACAGCTTCACCATGAGGTAAAGTGACCTCTAGCCATTATAACAGCTTTGCCATGGGGTAAAATGTCCTCTAGCCGTTAGCACAGCTTCGACATGGGTAAAATGACCTCCAATCATTAGATCAGCATCGCCATGGGGTAGAATGACCTCTAGTCATTAGAACAGCTTCGCCATGGGGTAAAATGATCTCTAGCCATTAGAACAGCTTTGCAATGCGGTGATATGACCTCTAGCCATTGGAACAGCTTCGCAATGGGATACAATGACCTCTAGCTATTAGAACAATTTCGCTATGGGATAAAATAACCTCTAGTCATTATAACAGCTTTGCCATAGGGTAAAATGAACTCTAGACATTATAACAATTTCGCCATAGGGTCAAATGACCTCTAGCCATTAGAACAGCTTCACCATGGGGTAAAGTGACCTCTAGCCATTATAACAGCTTCGCCATGGGGTATAATGTCCTCTAGCCGTTAGCACAACTTCAACATGGGTAAAATGACCTTCAATCATTAGAACAGCATCGCCATGGGGTAGAATGACCTCTAGCTATTAGAACAGCTTTGTCATGGGGTAAAATGACCTCTAGCTATTAGAACAACTTTGCTATGGGGTAAAATGACCTCTAGTCATTATAACAGCTTCGTCATAGAATAAATTGATTTCTAGCTACTAGAACAGCTTTGCCATGGGATAAAATGACCTCTAGCCATTATAACCGCTTGGTCATTGGGTAGAATGACCTCTAGCCATTAGAACAGTTTGTTATGGGGTAAAATGACCTCTAGCCATTAGAACAGCTTTGCCATGTGGTAAAATAACCTCCAGTCATAAAAACAGCTTCGCCATGGGGTAAAATGACCTCTAGCTATTAGAACAGCTTCGCCATGTGGTAAAATGGCTTCTAGCTATTAGAACAGCTTCGATATGGGGTAAATTGACCTATAGCCAATAAAACAGCTTCGCTGTGGGGTAAAATTACCTCTACTTATTAGAACAGCTTCGCCACGGGGTAAAATGACCTGTAGTCATTAGAACAGCTTTGCCATGGGGTAAAATGACCTCTAGCTATCAGAATAGCTTCACCATGGGGTAACATGACCTCTTGCCATTAGAACAGCTTCGCGATGGGGAAAAATGACCTGCAGCCATTAGAACAGCTTCGCTTTGGGGAAAAATGACCTCTAGTCATTATAACAGCTTTGTCATGGGGTCAAATGACCTGTAGCCATGAATGATCGTGCACGCGGGG
>SDVV010010848.1:0-16079 GCA_016164225.1 Gammarus roeselii
TATACTAACATAACATAACAGTCATACCGAAAATATCTGACATTTAACACAGAGTTCATGAGAATAATGCTATTTTTTACTAAGATACCTGTTCAAATCTATAACAAAATTCCTAGACCTAACTGATGCTATGCCTCTAGTAGTATACAAATCCAAGCACACTGTGTCATAACAACAAACTCCACAATGCTCTGCTATTATTATCATTATTAAATCGGTCATTTCCAACGTCTAGCAATGAGTTTTCAATAACGTTTGCCACTAGTTGCGCTCTGAAATTATCCGCGGTGTAATTCCCTTTTGCACGACAGGTTATTTTGTATACTTGTTTCTTCTCTTTTTTGATGTTAATGGTGCAGTTTATTTTATGATGGTCCGAGAAAGAATTCGGCTTCACGTCTGTGGTAACAATGGAAGACTGATTGTTACTCATGAGCAGATCCAATACAGTTTGGGATTCGGGAGTAATTCTTGTGGCATTTTTTATGAGCTGATGTAGCCCGAGTCTGTCTAAAATCGGCTGCATATTGTTATATTTCAATTTCAGTTGATCATCATTGAAATCTCCCAAAATGTACAGCGTCTTTCCTAAGCCGATCGCTTCTCGAAATCTTTCTTCGATGTATTGAAAAGACTGTAAACTTGATTTGGGTGGTTTGTAAAGAGAACCAACAACGAAAGATCTGTTTTTTCGAATCTGGATGTTCACTCAAAGGTCATAAACTTCATTACTGTCGCTAAGCATTCTTTGAGAAGAGGTATATTCTTCTCGCACATAAATCACGGTTCCACCTCCTTTCCTTTCTCTATCTTTTCCATAAACATTGAAGCCGTCAATCTCGATGAAGGTAGGGTTAATGTCAGATTCCAGCCAAGTTTCAGTCAGACATAGGATGTCAATTGAGCCCTCCTTCATCATAATTTTGATGTGATCTATCTTGGTTCTTAAGCTTCTAACGTTTATATGTTTAATCCCGATATCATTTAGGTTCTGTTGGGTATTTACAGACATGGTTGCTGAGGGGTGGTTGCTACTCCCAGATTGAACAGTTTGTGTCTCTAGTCATTTGTTTTTACTAACAGGACAGTTGGTGTCACTTTGGGATGATTGCAGAGGCATCTCTCCATCGAATATAGATGTATCATTGTCGTATTGCAAAGGAGAATACCTATTTGAACACTGCACATTTGTTTCAGCATGCTTGTTTTGCTTCGCTACAATATTTTGTGGTTCGAAATGTGGCAAGACTACTATAGTGGTCCTCTTTCTTGGCTACAAATATTGAGTATTGAGCAGCTTCATCACTTTTAAGGTTGGTCGGATTAATTACAGTTTTTGTTACAATGTTCGGGTTTGTTTCATCTAAGATTGTGATTTGTTTTTTGAGTGCGTTGCTGAGAATTGCGGGGACTAGATCACCCAAACTGCTATTGTACTCTTTGTTTTCAAAATAATTTTCTATCTCGGAGAGGAACCTATCATCTTTTTTATACTTAGTGAAGGCTTCATAATCTTCTATGTAGTTGAAGGATTTCTCCATTGCTTTAGTTTTTATCACCTCCAAGATGTTTTCATCGTTAAGTCCTGTTTGTTTTACTAAGGATCCTTTCACCGCGTGAATCATACAATGTCCGTCTGCTAGTGTCGATTGTCTTTCTAATCTTAAATCATTCAGAATGGTGTCTATGTTGGTGTTTCTGGGGAGTTGTTGCAAGTTTTCCGTCACCTGCATTGGCATTCGTTCATCCGGCTTATTGTCTTTTGTGTCAGCAACGCCACCTTCATTTAGATTTTTGATATGCTTTTCAGTAACACTCTTACTGTCTAAGAATCTGGTTGCTAATTCTCGAGTGGCATTGTTTGTATGTTTGGGATATACTTGCTTTCGGTTTTGTTCTTTGTTATTGAGGGTGGGTTGAAGCAGGGGAGACTGATCAGAAACAAAGGAAATAAATTTAAATCGGCCATTGAAGAAAGGCACGGCTGAGGTTGGCTGAACCGTGCTAGAGGAAGGAATTGGTGGAGCGGGGTAATATATGGAAGGGATTAGCGGGAAAGATAGAGTTGGACTTCGGGCTGAGGTTAGAGACTGGTAGCGACGGTGGGAGCTTGAGGAAAGAACGGATGGAAGGAGGTAATATTTAGGAGGGATTGGCGGGATAGGTAAAGTTGGATTTTGGGCTGAGGTGAGGGAATGGAAGCGAAAGTGGGAGCTTTAGGGAAGAACGGGTGGAGGGAGGTAATATATGGAAGGGATTGACGGGATAGGTAATGTTGGAGTTTGGGTTGAGGGTAGGGAATGGTAACGAGGGTGGGAGCTCGAGAAAAAGATAGGTGGAGGGGGGTAATATATGGGAGGGATTAGCGGAATAGGTTGAGTCGAAGTTTTGGCTGAGGTAAGGGAATGGTAGCAAGAGGGGAGGATTGGGGCTGTGCTGCAAGCATAGTTGGACGAATTTGTGTGAGTAGTGTAGTGTGGGGGAGGGGGGTAGGAGGAGAAATGAGGAAGCGCTGAGGGGATGCTATTGCTGCGACCGTGTTGAAAAGGTGGTGCATGGGAGCTAATTGTGTGGGGATGATAAGGAGTCACTAATTGGTGATTTTTAGTTTGAATTTTAGTTTGGGGGTGATGAAAGGGCGCTAGGATAGTTGTCTGCGAGTAGATGTTCTTTGTTGACGTGTGATGGGGTGATGGTACGAGATGATGGCCATATGATAAAGGGAAGTAGAGGAAGGGAGGAGACCAGAGTAATGATTACTTGCTTCTGACATTGGTATAGTATAGGGATGTCAATACCTCAACCCTCCGAGGAACGTAACGTGCTAGCGTGTTGAAGAATTTGATAATTCCACTATTGTTTAGACTAGCATTTTCCGAATGAAACAATCGTTTGTCGGGGGCACCAGTGGATTCGTCTCTTAGTTTGCCTGTTGGGATAACTTTGAGCCTCAAGAAGTGGCAAAGACTCATGAAACGGCACCTCTGTTTCATTGTTTTCAGATTGAGGGGTTCTGCCATGCACGTCTTAGCATTTTGTTTTTCGTTAAAATTGCGGTGGTTATTTTGACTACTACCTCATTTTCGACGAGGTCCGTGAGCACAATCATGTAATTTTTTAATGGATTTGCGCTGTCAATGATTTTAAACAGAGCACCATAGTCGTAAATATTTATCTTTTCAAAAGTGCATCCATCTGAAAGGTCGGACGTTAGCCCATTTTTCATGAGGATATCACCGATGAGTATTGTCTTAGGGGCCTTGGTAATTTCTGTTGACCCGCTGCTGGTGCCTGATGCTTCACAGTGAGCCGGTTTCGCTGTTACGGATTTTTCTGTTAATGTAGCGATTAAAGGCTCTGTATCGGAGGAAGAAATGAGAGTTATGGACTCAGTTTCAGAGGCACAAAGGGTGGGAGATGGAGAGCTCAGCAGCGTTGGGTGAGTATCTGTCACCTATGTTACTTCTCGGTAATCTACCACTGATATATAACAAATTTCAAAGGAAACACGCAGTCATGGTGCAATACTTCAGACGTAGCATGTATCTGCTAAGTCCATCGTCTCTGAACAGCCTCGAGCAAAGTCACATCCTGGACATAACCAAGAATCTAGACACAGGTACAGTGGTCGAGAATGGGGCTGACATAAGTCTCAAAGAGTGCGGCCATGAAAAAGCTAGATTTCTGTTCACTAACAACCTAAGTAAACCACTACAACAATGAGCAGCTTGTTGCGTAACCTCACTAACAAATCCATTGAACTTAAGATCGACGTCTACAAGGCCATACATAATTCACGTTGAACATGGATGAACTCCAAATGACAAACAAAGAGTGTAAACCATCTCTACACTAGGACCCCTCCATCCAGTTAATCGTCTTCTAAACGTTAAAGTAGACATTTGATAGTGATCAATGACGAAAATTCCACAAAGATGCTGTACGGACTTACACCTCTTGAACATACATTCCTATGATTATCGTGGAAAATCATACGACAACAACTATAAAATAGCAAAATAAGATGCTCTATTCTCCTATATTTCAGATTAAAAATTGTAATACACTATGGGTATCAATCATAGTTAATCAGAAATAAACGTTAAAGCAACGAATTTTTGTCTAGGGGACTCTCTAACTCCTCCTAAATATTGAAGAATGGTCCTACAATAAACATGCAGTAACCTAACAGCATGACCGAGTTTGTAACAAATGGGATCTCCTATATCTATACGAACCATGTCAAATATTGTGGCAGGATGTAAGAAGATATATAAAGCACTAAAAATAAACAACATGTGACTAAATAAGACCTGAAATAATGTTCTATATTGCAGATACAAACGTAATATATTCCGATATTGTATTAAATACCCAATACCCTGCATCGAAGATGGAAATTCAACAGCGAACATACAAAACTGAAAGACCCATACTAAAGATCACGAGTTATAACAAAGCAAGAAGAACTATGCAATAACCGACCAAATTATGTCTGAAATAGTGTACTATATGGACGATACACACCTAAAATATCCTAAATACTATAAAAATTAACATAAATCAACCGATCATTGCTAAGAATATATAACATAATATAATACCTTACAATAGATCCATATCGTTCAGCTACTCTCGCTATTTGAATATCGCGTCAATGGAATACCGATATATCTGGTTAAAAACCTGGATAATGCAATATGGGGGTAAATAGATTCTCTGTGCAGATGTTGTTCAAGCCAAAATACAAAGATCAACTCGCCAACTACCTGACAAATAAACCATACTATTCCTATAAATATTATATGCATATGAAATAAATACATGGAAAACACAAAACATTGCCTAAAATTTAATATCAAGCTGGTATCAAGCATCCCACCGACCACCAACTAGATAAGAATACAAACATAGATGTACGTAAAAATATATAGAATTATAATCCAGACATAAATATATAACGAAACATACACTCAAACATAGCAAACATGATACGGAAATAAATTTATAAGACAACGAATAGGCTAGAACAATCTCACCTAAATTTCTCAGGAGAGCATCCAACTTCTTGCCGAGGGGATCCCTACACCCCGCCACCTCTCCAGAAACTTGCCATAAAACTATTCATACCAGAATCGAATAAAATATACATAACGAGCAACAGTTAGTGACCAAGCGTACCCCGATAGAACCATCTAAAGAAGAAAAAACATGTATATGAATACAGTAAAGATAAAAAATACAATAAAAATAAAATGTTAAATGACATAAACCTTCAAACTACGAAATAAAACCTAAATTGACACTGAAATTGCACTTATACAACATGACTTGTCTTGAAGTGTACTACAGTATGTCTCAGCATTGAATTGCGAACACCAAAGGTAACGTGTAAACGATCTATTTATATAACCTATTAACATATAAAAACCTAATAATATATACAACCTATTAAAATGCCTTATGAATAATCCTGTTAATTATTGACTCTTTTCTCGCTGGAGGAACTCGTGTTGGAGAAAATAAGGGTCGAGCTGCATATTCGTTTATTCAATCAGGCTTTTGGAACAATAGAACCATAGAGAGTCAAGAATGGGGGGTTCTTTTCACGAGCTAATACAATTTTAACACGTTATGGGGAGTTAGATGAGGTGGACAAGATTGTAGAGAGACGCTAAGGGAGGTTTATTTTGGGCGCACGGAGATCTCGAGGTTGAGACTTATGCTTCAGACCTCTAATAATAATCTGATTGTTCAGCCACTTGCAGAGCTTATATACTGTAGAACAGTATATAGTATATATACGCCGCGGGGCGTATTGGAAAGCCAGATGGCTGGGCTTGTGGTGAGGCCATGGAAGACACCGTTCTCTTGCGGGCATTTGACATTGAACATGTGGCGTGGTTAGGCCAGGCAATCTACATACAGGGTATTGTAACACTTCCTGATTAGACACGCATCTATATTAGCACACGCATCTATATTAGCACCGGAGGTGACAGTTGGGTTTGTAAGAGGAAGGCTGCAGACACAGGCTAGCAGCTGTTAGTTCCTTGTTAGGCTGTTCGTGTCTAGGCGATATTATACTTTATGGCTGTGCTGGCCGAAATACCTTTATAGGTCGGCAAAAATAATAATAATAATAGCACGAGACCTCGGCCGTTGGTAGGTTGCGAATAAACCTTAGGTGAAAACTACACAGTTCGTTTAACACTACACCCTCTATCCCTAATTGATATTACAAGGTTTGCAATGAAATATTAATTAAGTCTAAGAGTCAAAAAGTTCCTGCCTAAGAGTCTAAAGTATACATGCGACAGAAAATAAGGGTCGAAGACCCAGATTGCACAATTTGGCGGAAAGCGCATGCGAACATTCAATGAAAAATATTCCACGCGCACGTGGATTTATAGATGGCACACGTGAATTTATAGATGGCGCACGTGGATTTATAGATGACGCACGCGGATTTATAGATGGCGCACGCGAAATTAGATGTGACGCAGGTGGAATTTGAGATGTGTTGCACGCGGAGACCACTTTACATAACCTCACACACTGTGAACAAAATAACTAAGTCAAAAAATCATTAAAATCAATAAATTTTTGATAAGACGAACACAATGATCTTCACAACATCGCTGTTCCAAAAGGCAATGCGTAGATCTCAAACTTAAATCGTGTTTCAAGGATTTACATAGCATACGACTTCAAAGGTACTATGTCTAGACGCAAATCGAAAATATGCGGATTTGGAAGCGACAAAGCATAAAAATTTATATTCCAACGTGTACAATACAAAATCGAAGTCATGTGGTTCTATAGTACTGACATAGCAGGCGACTCTTTGTTGACCATAGGCCATTTTCAATACCGAAAGAATATGGTTCTACAACTTCCAACAATCTCCATGATTGTACAAGGGATAATAAAAGTGCGTTTCAATCTGCCTCCTCCTGGCTAACAGCGATCTAGACCAAAGTCTAGAAGCCAAGTTTACTATCATACTTGAGTTATTATACAATTCACAACTTAACTGACAAAAAAAGGACGACAATATAAAAAAAAATATTCCAATTTCAAATTTGAATAGTCTTTGCTTGACGGACGTCGTGCACGGAGAAGTGCTCGCCAGCCGCTCGCAACGCATCCAAGCGAGAATCCAACCTTGTTGGAGGAGATACGAAACCTGAAAAAGAGATTGTAGTCGCTAAGTCTCATAGTGACAATAGTTGCGACATGTGAAAAAATTGAATTGATAACTTTAGGTTGCACAAAAAAAAAATTCATTACCTCCCGCCTTTGTGGAGTTACCTGAAAATGAAATGGAAGTTTCCAGATACAGATAAAGACACCAGGCCGAATCCCCTAGGGAAGAAGGGTGACTGACGGCAAGTAGCACCTCACTCTCGTATGCTCACAAAGACAAAACTTAGCCCTTTTGACTTGTTCACAACGTGCCTGTAGCCGGGGTGTAAGAATCGTGCTACCGTAATCCCTGCGTGTCGTCTAAGGTGACTAATAAGACGCGGAGCGAGAGGGCTAGGAATCCCATCCTGTGTAAAATTCTCCCAAAGAGACGGCAAGACGAATGAAGTATCCAGCATACAGTAAATTTCATTTTCAATGATAGTTGTTCCAAATGATACATTTGAGGCATTCAATTGTATGCTAGACCCTAGCATGATTGAAAGACGTTGCGAATATTTATATCGGGCAAGTTAAATTTTGGTGCGAAGTCTCGAAGCAAATCGGTTACGTGGCTTCGCGTGTGTCATCACAAGATGTTTATCAACAAAATTGCAACCTCTGCAAGAACATCAAATTCATTGGTAATGTATTAAATGGTTTATATGGATATGCAGGACCTGGAAATTCGATCACATAATAATTTGATAATCCATTCGATTTTGTTGAATGTTTGAAGCCTACGCCGATAGAACACAGCTCGTTCGAAAAAAGTTGAGGCCTGATGCTCCTATATCTTTAACAATTTGTCATTTCAAGGATATACAATAATAATTCAAATCTATAGTAGACCGCGTAACTTACAATAATCTAATTAATGTACTTTAATATGTTTAAAATGGATCCATGAACTTGCCATGCCAAACTTCGATTCATGCCTGTTTCAGACAAGAATAAGGCTTCGGAACTAATTTAGAAATATTGCTTTCAATGTAGCGACGCTTTGGTATTTAATGTGTACTCAGTTACTATTCACTTATCGATATGCTGGCTGGCATTATTTGCTTTTGCTACGAGCTCTTTTTTTCTTGAAAGGTTAACCTTCAGCAGATACCTGCATATTCTTTGGGAAGAGCTCTGGCCAGTAGATCGTCCACAGCTATGCCTCTGAAATTCGATCCTTCTCATCCAGTAGGAACTCGAATGGGAATGGTGCCCGACAGATGCTTTGTAGCACTTTACTCTCTTCCAGATATTGAGATCTGAAAAAAAAATATTTAGTGCGATATCTGCATAATGAAGACGTGAGGACGAAAGGAAAGTCTTTTTACGGAATGCTTTTTATTAAAACTTCAAATATTTTAATTTACCTCTGACGAATATCGCTGTGGTGGTAGAAAGTTCTCTTGGGCAGATTCAAGAGCTGGTTCCTGTTGGCGTACATATCTGCTACTCGTTGAACAGTGTGGGGGCATCTGTACGACGTTGGCAAACACCAGTCGGTGATCGCTCTCAATTCCAGTAAGTCGTTGCCGAGTCTGCTTCCGGTCCTTTGTGTCTCCATCACGCTGTAGAAAGACTCAACCACAGCCTCGCACCCGCTTTTGCTTAGCGTGATGTCGATTGCTGTGCACAGTTCAACACCAGCCATAGAGTACACATGAAAAAATATTGAATGATGTATATTTTATTCAGAATTAACCTACCATTAGCGCTTCTGGTCAGCAGGCTTAGTGATGAGTCTCTCCCTCAAATAAAGGAATGTCGGGCAAGATGCTTGATCCGTCACTAGAGATACTGGTACACATTTCAGTGCATCAAACTATACAGGCATATTTAGTTTTTTTATTGCAGTCAATATCAACAAAAATTACGCTCGAAAACTCCAACAGAATGACGACCGATGATTCTGCAAAAAAGAATAGAATCCACGTGCACGAGTACGTAGTTTCGTCGCTTACCCTAAATGTGAGATTCACGTAGCGTAATATAATGCTCTCAGTTCGCTGCTACAACTATTTACATCTTACTTCGATGTCGTTGTAGAAGGACTTGAAGAAGGCCTCCTCATTGAACTCGCGAATAACAATCGATTTGTCAGAGTAGACAAATTTGAACTTCTGAACGCAGCTGGAGTCTTTGGAGGCGCTTTGGAACTGCACGAGGGTAGCGGTAGACTCTGTTGCATCAAGGGGAGATCTGAACCACATCTTCACGCGAGACGACAAAGTCCCCCAAATCCCTTGGTAGAGGATGTTCTCCGTACCTAGCGAACACGATTGGGGCCACATCTTCTCCAAATTCAAGGTTTTCTGCTCTCTGCCGCTCTGCAACCTGACAAATCATTGTTTCTTCAGAGACAGACGTAGGGATGGCAGGAACAATAACAAAAATATGAACACCTAAATAATATATTTTAATACGAATAACATTCTACCAATTTCTTACATGAGGCCGCGAGCAGACGTAACGAAAGAATTTGGTGAAGATGTCAGCTCTGGTAGTCTTATATGTTGTCTGGCCTGAGCGGAGGCTTGGTCGCTGGGCAGGTCCATGTTTGTCTCCAAACAGATTTGCCAGCACCCGTCGAGGGTTGACGCAGCTGTCAAGCAGGTGCGCCAGTGGAGGGACACTGTCCTCGTACCTGATGGACAAAAAGTTCAAGTTACCAGCCGTCTCAATTTCAATAAATATATTGTTCTTTAATAAAAACTTTACACCAAAGACTGAAACGAATGTATCTCGCTCTAGCCTTACGGACTAACTCTTTCTTAAATTTTATTAGCTTCTGAAAAAAATAGGAAGAGACAGTATTCAATAACAAATATAACAGTTGATTAGTTACCTAATGTGGATAACAACGACTAAAAACTAACACGGTATCCGCTCACGATCCCCTCCTCGATACTGCTAGGATTGCCATGGATAATTTTTTTTATCCGCCGCCTCCCAAGAAGATCGAACCGCTACAGTTTCCACCGGTATTTGGTTTCGGCATACATATAATCGAAACATATTTTTCTGGTTTTGCTGCCTGGTGGAAGAGAACACAAGTTGACAAAAATGAATTCCGCAATGTTCCCTTAACTAAAGGATGAAGGTTCATAAGGTGAAGGAGGCATCATTTCAAGAACAGGAATGGACTGCACTTGCTTTCGCGGATTACCTCTTCTTGAGAGTAGCCCTGAGGTCCTTGGCGAGGGTCAGAATGTGGTTCACAACTTCCTGGAAAGTGTACTCTTCCCAGTCATATGACCTTTTTTTTGTTTCCTCAGCAGCCAGCCATCTAGAAGATTCACACCGTGGAATTTCATTTCAGACAATTCTGGCGCATGCTTCGATGTGAGGGGGAACACTGCCTCCAGACCTTCAAAGTCAGAGTAGTTGTGGACAGTGGACAGCTCATCCTCAACCTTCTGCAGCCTGTCGCCCAACCACTGCATCCAGCCGATAATATCCCACAGGTTCTGATTAACGACTTGAGCATGGACCATTACACCAGTAACGGGAGTGAGGATGTCAATAATGAGACAAAGCTCTACCGCGAAGTCCCATCCTATCACTCGAAACTTAATTGGTTCGTCAGAAGCTGACTTCTCCCTGTATTTGACGAACGTCTGGATGAGCACCGGGTAGCGCCGGTACACTGTTCGCAGAGCGTGGATAGCGGAACTTGCAAATCTGAAGATGTACCAAACGTAAATGCTTAGAACTAGACACAAGTCGCCATTCCGTTGCAGTCAAGAAAAAAACTAAAACTATTTGTTTATTCTTCACACAATGAACCCGTTAAACGAAAACTTAGAATAGAGCAAACATTAGTTTTCGAGTTATTTACAATAACCATATGATGTCCAGTAGTTGAAGCTATTTCCCGGGCATTCTACAAGTACGTGGGATTTTTGCACCTCTGTTGAATAGTAGAAGATTAATTTGAAATAACAATTGAAGAGATGTCCACAATTTCCTGTTTCAAACAGTAGTTCTTTGTAAATTAGTGCATGGAAGACTCCTTGTTTACCATTTACATTCATACCTTGTCGTGCTGAACCTTGAAACAGCAGTTGCGGTTGAGTTGCAAGCCTCCGCCATCCCCAGGTACTCCTCGTGTCCTCTTCCGCGGTGGAACATATCAGACTGATCATTACAATGGTCTAAAAATTCCTGGAAAAAGTCAGATTTGTTGCGCACCGAGGAGATGGCCAAATCCATCCAATGACTGGAGTCCCACACCACCGGTTGGAAGTCTTCGCCAGCGATCGCACCACATCGCTTCCGTAAAACATCTTGGAAACCAGCCGTCTGATACTGGCCGTCAGCGTGGCAAACTGAGAGCAAAAATAAAAATGCAATTGTTATCAATACAATGACACAGAACATTGAAAAAAAGCACAATGGTTAGTATTTGCATTAATTTCATTAGTTACTTAGTTTTATGAAGAAAAGCTCACAACAAATAATGCGAATATTTGGTGCTGACGTTTCAATTTAGTTAGAAGGCTATCTTTGCATGAGCACAGAGTTGAATAAAGTTAATAATCCATGAAAAAAAACAATTGCAAATGATTCTTTATAATTCTTATCAGATATCTTTTATTATTCTTTGATATAATATTTCCATTCCACTAGGTCCCGATTCTGATCATTGAATCAATCCCAAAAGAAAAACGATAAAAAATATGTTAAATACAATTGGCCATGCAGTTCTATCAAAGCATTAACAACACTATTGAAAGAACTAATAATTCACTAATCAACAATTTAGGAAATTATTTTGCTATACCATCTACTATATGGTATAACTATGTAAGAATAGACATGCTGCATACATAGGCTGTAGTGAAGACCATGTGTTCCTTTCACCTGCAGAAATACTGTTATCTACATTTCGCACACTGCGCAGAAAACAAATGGTACGAGTAAACCAATTCTGAAACAGATACGGAATACAAACATAGAAGTCATTGATGTTTTTTTCAATACTAATTTATGCTCGTCGGTATACCACACCACAATGTTTGGAATACCATGCTTTTCAACGGCATTTTTTTACACACATCTTCACATTTTGAAATAAATGTTTGGTTGAGTATGTCAATGTAACCATAAATATTCAAAATGAAATGCTTCATACAGAGCTAAATAAAAAATAAAGCCACAAAACGCACACCAATCGTTTACCATGCAATCAAACAAGAAATTACATTTACAGGCAAGCTAACGCAATGCGAAAGTATTGAAGAAATGAATATATCGTCAGAAGTCAATAACATGGGTACAAATGTCACTTTAGAACAAATACTATTACAGATAAAATCTCAATAAAAAGCAAGAAACTCCTGTTAACAATCCGGGGCTGTGGAGTCATTTACTGTAGATTGAAAGGTGTCACTCATATTTAAACTAATGTATGATCATGGATGGTGGACTCTGAATAATAAATGACGGAACTCCACAGCCCTGGAACAAAAAACATTGTATTGAATGAACAGTTAACTCCTACTTCAATTTACCCATGAGCTGCTCCAGACACTTTTCGTCGAGAAGAGCATTTTCGAGGACGGTGTCAAGAACCTGGTTGCCTAGTTCGGAGGCAGTGTTTCCTACAACCTCGCCTTCTACTATGCGGTACACCTTTGGTGCCCCATCAGTACAGCAGGACGTATACCATTCATGTTCAACAGAAGCATGATGCCATGGTTGGTCTCACGACCTGGCGTGCTCTTGTCGCACGTTACACCAAAGTGGGGGAAAAAACCCTGTGCTGGGTAGCTTCTTCGTTAACTGGTCTTTCAGTCTTAAGCGTATATGGCCAACACACGCTTGCAAAACCGGTTTCAGCTGGTTCCTATTTGAAAAGATATTTTAAATAAAATTCTCACAAAAAAATGAACGCAAAACTCATGAATGTTTTGAAAGATTACACGATTCTTATATGTAGGACAGGAAGGGGAAGAGACTGCTTTTTTATGGAATAGAACAAAGAGTGAGGAAGAGCGTAAAACTATGATTGGTATTAAAACTATGATTGCTATTAATATAGGTTGCTACTGCAATTATAGGCAATTGGGGCTAATTCAGAAAAAACAGGATAATGGTAGCCGACACATCAAAGATGATGCACAAGATTAAAACGAGTACAATTTAACTGCACCTGAAAGCGGCAACATCGGGTACGCTCGCGACACCACACCCATTGTTTTTTGAGATAATATGTGCACCTACTTCAGATTTCATATTGAGGCATTTGATAAATATTTCAATATCCGTTACTGTGCAGGTTGATCCAAGTACTGATATACTTACGGCTGTTAAAAAGTATATAACGCGATAGCTACAACGATAATAGCTGTATCGATAATGACAGCATGTATTATGTTACATATTTAGTGAACGGTGAATTCAAGTTATTGTCATGTCTCAAAATCATGACAAAGATGTTTGAAAATTTCAATAATATTTCAATAAAAAAAATACTTTGGACAGACGAAATTCATGAATGCCATGGAACTGAAAGTACATTTCACTGTAAGTAAATGAACGATTAAAATACTAATTATAAATTGCCATACCTGGAGTGCCCAATGGTGCCCACATCAACTCCAGCACTAGAGAGGAAAGCTAGGCAATCCTCGAGATGAAGGCCGGCACTTTTCATCTTGGTCGAAGTCAAACAGCAATTGACAGCCAAAGACAATTTGGCTGCCCGCGCAGCATCAAGGTCCTTGTTCTTCTGAATGGAGGTTATCGAAAAGAGATGCGCGTCCCCGCTGGTTGATGTACCTAATAAGTGGCCTATGAGATTCCGTTTCAGTGTGTACCACGTCTTGCTCTCGCGTCCCCGAGCTGCCAACTCCTCCCGAGTTACGATGAAACTCGCACAATACTTGCAAGATTCCGCTATCCTGGAAAACCATTTAATTTCGTGATGGTGCGTAAATAGAAGAGAAAACAATAAATAGCGGTGTTCTGCTACAAAAACGGTTTCGAGCGTTTCTTTACAAAACGATATTTCAAAGTATATTACATTTCCTCCCGACGTAGCAAACTTGTAAAGTGAAAACTTATTAAATAAATTTGATACTGGCGTTTTTATGTATACAATAAATTCTACAAGATGAGATTGAATGATCTTGATCTTTGAATAACAAATATGTTCGGTAACTCACATAGTGCCAGTCAGGTCACGACCTGAGCAGCCGCCAATCCCAAAGGCCTCTCTGCACACCGTGCAGCTTAGACGAACTTTGTCGGCCTCGAGGTGTTCAACTAGTAAAGGCGCACATTCAGCGAGCTCCCCAATGTTGTCAGCCTTTTTCATGTCGACCGCATCAGAAGCTCGAGAAATCATGAATAACAAATTTTATCAGGAAAACAATGTTTGTTAACATTTCAAGCAAACCAGTAAATTATTAAAAAAAAAGACCCTTCCCTTTTTGGAACAGTTCATTCTTCTCTCGAGCCTCTTAAAGTTGTCTGCCAGAGTACTCAATTCTTTGAGAATGAGGGAGCTGGAGGAGAGATCTTCAGTCTCCATCTCGACATCTGCTTCCGTGGTGTCTTTGCAGAAGGTACGTATGGAATGATTCCAGTTCGTGTTCTGGGCAACACTTTCTGAATGGGAAAAAACTTGAAAACCGCAGGTTAACTTTTTCCTTACCATACAAGAAGGATGTTGGTATTACTTCTGATCCAATTTCAGAAAAAAAGTTATATATTCAACTTTTTAAATTTTCTCACCAACAGTTCCAGTTTCTTCCACCTCCGATGGTAGAGACGCAATAGCAGGCCCCAAATTAAACAACGATGTAGGCTCCTCCGCCTCTAAATTAGGTGCCGACGACGCTGAGTTATCCACAGTTGAAGTCGAACCTGCTGCCTCCAGATCAGGCGCTGATGATGCAGGCACATGACTGGAAACAAGAGCCCCTGACTCCATATAAGCCTCTAACGTAGCAGACGCCTCCTGACTATGAGCGGGAGCCGCAGTGCCCAGATTTGACGTCAATGACGCAGCCTCCTTGTGTCTAGAAGCTGGAGCGGCAGCAGGCCTACTAGCCTTGGAAATGGCAAGGCCCTTTCCACTAGACTTCGATCTATTCGCTAAACGAGACTTCAGCAGCAGTAAAACGCGAGGTGAATCGTGGTCAACCACAGATTTTTTCCAGTCGTAGGAATAGTCATTCTTATGTTCCTCTCTTGCATGGCGTTCCATGTTGCTTTTGCGCCGTAGAGCAAGAAAATGACCACATTCCAAACATACGAAAGGTTTTTTATTATAACCGTTACTTGTTGGACCAATTTTGGCCTTTTTGGGCGGGCTGAAGATGGTGCCCCATGGAAGCGAGAGTTTCTTTGGCCGTGTTTCCAGGCGTGAAGTAGATGGTTGAGGCTCAGGCTGCAATCTTTGGATTCAGGAGAGTCTGGGGCTTCTAATTCCATCATTTTGTCTCGCGACACGTTGAAAGGGGCAACAAGCCACCTGCAAATGAATAACTTTGTTAAAAATAGGCCTTTGTTTCTATGAGCCGCCCTAATGCATCATTATCAACAATATAGCTCATTCATGTATCAGAAACTATGACTTCGGCGACTAACAATTGAATGCTGAATGCGCAATAAAACCGATAAACCAGACATTTTCCACCGAAGCAGAACGATCAGGTTTCACGGCATCGTCAGTGGGTGTCGAATGGGTCTCGGTAAGAAATAAGTTTTTGCTTAATATTTTCAGCTGGGAAAATACAATTAAAACCTCCAATTTCTCTGTCAGATAGCTGGGCAACAAATGATTACAAAACTAATAAACAGCTCTCAAATTTGCATTGCATTTATGATGAGGTCATTTATGTATATGTATATATTTATAAATATATATAAATATATAAATA
>SDVV010010849.1:0-16078 GCA_016164225.1 Gammarus roeselii
CTTCTCTCCTCTGCTCTCACCCCCCAAGCCTCAGCTCCGTAGAGTACAGTTGGGACAACAACACCCTCATACAGCCCTCTCTTTGCTTCCATCCCCAACGTCCTACAGCTCATTACGCTCTTTAGTGCACCCAACACTTTACATCCCTCCTTCACTTGCGCCTTCACTTCAGTTTCCACTAGTTCAGTTATCTCCACATGGGAGCCCAGATAAAATCAGTCAATAAAAATTCGGAGGCAATTTCAGGATTTGTATGAGTAAGCATTGGGATACTAAATACCCGTCTGAAATTTTCACTCAACAACTCGCTCATCTCTTTGTTTTCATCTATCAGTTGACCGGATTCATCAATAAATGGGCCAATTTATTTTTAGAGTTTGAAAATTTGGCTGCATTAGCAAAGAAAAACTTGGAATTTTTCGTAATTTTTTCAATAGTTTTCTTCTCATTTTCTCTTCTCTCCTAAGAGAGATCATGTGAACCTTTTATCCGCTTTTAAATCAAGATGATAGCTTCTTCTTATTTTATGCGTCTAAAAGGGTTTACTTCATTGCTCGTTTTTTCATGAGTAATTTCCTTTCTGAATAATACTTGCTTCTTTTGGGAATTTTTCTTTTTATTGGCACATGTTGTACACATACCTGCAACAGTATATCATCAAAGTCATTCTTTACTTCCTCCACACTGTTTGCCTTGTCAATGAGTTGTTTTCAATCAGTATTGGACAGAGATTTGTGTATATTTATCCAATTTATATCTGCACTAAAGAAGTTCAGTTGCCGGAAAGTCACGTTCCCGGAGAAGATGGTTTTTAATGTTTTCCTCCTCAGTAGGTCAGCATCTAGACTTATTTCAATCACATCATGATCTGATAGTGCAGGTTTAGTTATTTTATTGTTTTTTATAGCAATACTCAACTCAGTTGGAAAACACTAGATCCAAGATATTGTTCTTTCGTCTTGGCTTTTCAATAATTTGGGTAAGAAAATATTCATCTACTAATTTAAAGTGTTTCAGCTTGATTTGTTGCAGCTTCGGTGATGACTCTGCCAAAGATATAGCTACCAGATGCCGCCGCTTGATCGTTATTTAACCATTTGATGAATGGAAACTTGAAATCGGGACAGAGAAAGATTTAAAATTAAGTCTGATCAATGTGTGTTTCAGCTTGATTTGTTGTAAGTCTGTAAGAAAGTCTGTAAAATTCCGAGCGCATCTTCAAAATGTACAAACTCGCAGTTTGGTGGTCTATACACTATAATTATCAAGGTTTTCAGCTTTTCAACTTCAACAGCAAGACACTTGCAGTACTCATTGGAAAACGTCAACTTTTCGCAGCTTCCAAGACACTCTTTCACATAGACTCCAACACCAACACATCAACTATTTGAGCGGTCGCATATTTCCTATTTGTGCGGGCCTACGTTTCATATTTGTGCGGTCCCACATTCCCTATTTTTGCGGAACCACATTTCCTATTTGTGGGGTCGTACGAAGGATCTCCAGCTCGACGCTCAGACCCTTCGAGGCTACGTCCTCAGCGTGTCACTGACGGGTATTCCTGCTCGCACCCGTGATCCCGTCCTAATAGATAGCATGCGAGTTACCTCGCAGTCACTGCATTGTTTGTAGAAGCGCTCCCCAGGCTCCATTCACAAACTGTTGCCGGAATCCCCGAACGACACGACTCAGTGACGGTACTAAATTCGCCTTCGGACTCTGGACAGGCTTGCTCCGGAGTCTGTGAGGGCAGCCGTTCTAGCAGGATCGCTTTTTCATCCTCAACCCCTCAACGACGGGGCGATCTTGAAGGCTTTCAGGTGTTTGACACTTTCCAAAGCAGGACGGAGATCCTCCCATTCAAGGCTCTCTCCTCTTTCGGTTTCGTTGCCCCTGCACCGCCGGTGGCACAGAAGACTCAGCAACCCCAGAAGGATATCGCGCGGGATTCTTCTTGTAGCCGAAGCGGTCGACAAGCATTTGCCAGTGATCGCCCTGCGTTCTAGCGTGGTGCCATGCAACCCCAAGGGAAGCATGGGGGCGGTACCTCACATACAGGTTCAGGGGCCTGCCCCTCCACTGCCTCAAGGAACCAGGGACGTGGCCAGAATGGTCCAGGGAAAGGAGGTCGGGGAGGCTCAGCAGCCAAACGACTCTCCTCCCCCCCGCTCCAAGTCCTCAGGCGAATACGGAAAGCGAGACCGCTCCCCTTCCCGTAAGTACTGACACTCTTCCGGCGGCCCACAGGAGTCGCCTAGCACACGAGAGCGAGGCCAAGCCTTTGGTCAAACACATCCTTTCTAAATGTCTCTCATTGAGATGGGCGCTACGACCCCATCCTCTAGACTACACTGTCTCGCACCGACAAAACGAGGGCGTTCTCAAACCCCTCAAGTTAGACTTCCGGCAAAGGTGATCCCCTTCCAATGCTTCGGGAGGGGATCACCTATTGATCGACCTTTCAGAACACAACAAATACACCCCGGTAACTACTTGTCGAGGGTCCAACCCGCAAAGAATACGAGCAGCGCTGAAGCCCCCTCTGTGGTTCACCAAAATGGACACCAAGGACGCTTTCCCGCACGTCTCAATTCATCCCAGGTTCCAAAAGTTCCTGGCCTTCAAACTACGAAGCCAACGGTACTTTTTCTCGGCCCTCCCATTTGGCCTCAACCTGGGACCGAAAATATTTACAACAATCACGAAGCTACCCCTTCGCTTGTTCCACTAGCCAGGGATAGATGCGGTCTTCTACATCGACGACTGGCTGTTCCAGGCAACAACAGCACACCAATGCCGGCGCCAACGTTCAGACGGCCTGCGACCTCCTCCTCAAGCTCGATTCCCACGCCCACCTGGGGAAGTCTTTTCTGGAACCCACCCAGCAGTTCGACTTACTGGGGGTAACACTCAATGGAGAGGCCGGTCCCGTCGCCCCGACCTCACAGCACATCGACCGCTGCAGGGACATGGCCACGGAGATACTTCCTCACAGAACTCTCTCGCTTCAACAGCATCAGAGTTCCTTCGGCCTAATGAATTTTCGAAAACCTTACCTACGCCATGCTCACCATTTCCTCAACGAAGTGGTGCTAGCAGTACGATCCTTGCGCCTATCCAGCAAGCCCAGTCATTTCAACAATCCCAACTGCCACACGGTACAGCACTGGAGCAGCGAGGCTTTTCTTCACTCCCACGTCCCGTTCGTAATGTCTCCAACGGAGCACCTCCTGTGGACGGACGAATCGGACGAAGTGCGGAGGCCGTATGCTGCAGTGACCAGCAGTCTTACGTCGCTGGTCGCCATTGGAACGCATTCTCCATACTACGCCGAAGGAATCGCTGGCCATCGTACATGCGCTGCGAGCACGAGCTCCTTGGCACCACACTACAGTCCGCATGCTGTCCGACAACAGGGCGGCGGTAGCCATGGTAAACCCCTTGGGCTCCTGCAAGGCCCCGGCGTTGCAAAAGTTCGGAGCACAGCTCATACAGATCCTCCAGCGCAGTCACCTCTGTCTTCTCGCGACCTACCTTCCCGGATCGCAGAACGTCAGGGCTGATCAGCTTTCAAGCCTCCTACCAGTAGAAACGGAGTGGACGCGGACGCCTCAAGGCTTCACCTGCGTTTCTACCCTGGGGGGGACTAGGCAAATAGACCTCTTCGCGCATCCGGGAAACAACAACTTCTCACTATTTACAGCTCCGTTTCATCACCCACAAGCAGCTTTCATGGTTTCTCTCCAATGCGACTGGAATCAGTAAAGGGATATTAATACCTGTTCCCTCCATACAACTTGATCCTCCAGGTGCTTCACAAACTAGAGACGTACCGCTACAGCGGCGTCCTCGTGATGCCCGACCACCCCAACGCACTGTGGGAGCCCAAGGTCGTCGCGCCCTTCAGCGACTTTCCACTCGCCCTCGACGTGTCCCAGCGCGTCGAAGGCAAGGAGGTGCCTCCAACATCACGACCCTTATCGAGTTATCTCGCATTCAATTTTTCATAACGGTGCTCACCATCAAATACAATAGATCGCTTGCAGACATCCTGGTCAACACGCACAGGCAGTCCACACAACGCCAATACCAAAGCTTCTGGACTTGTTTCCAAGCGTGGCTACGCGCCACGAAGGTGCAGTCCATCAACCAGTCCACCCTCTTGACGTGCCTGCACGATGCAGGCAAGCAGAAGCAGCTCATTCCTCGTACAGTTTTGGCTTACAGGAATGCGCTGCATTTGCCTCTCTTTCATGTGTTTGGCGTCACGACCCATGAGGTGATCTTCAAGAAACTGGCAAGAATCCACAAAGACGTTTCGTACCGCAGTCAAAGCTGGAGCCGGATCTCGACATGCTCGCCTCTCCTCGCTTCAATACTCAGACGACGTCAGTATTGACGCACTTTTAGAAGACTTTGTTTCTCGTCACTCTCGCAGCAGGAAACAGGGTCTCTGAGATTGCAGCAATGTCACGCACGGGACCAAGAACCCTCCATGCGCGCTCGTTCTGACCGCTGACAAGTTTCTGTACAAAAACCAGACCCTCACCCACACGCCACTGCTCATCTCTATCGCCTCACTGTTGCCGGATGGCCGGGCAAACGGCCTGGGCCCTAATGACCGTACTCAAAGCCTATGTAGCACGATGTTCGTCGAACAATGACTTGTTGTTCATCCATCCAACTTCAGGCAAACCACTCAAGGCGTCATTGGTGGGGCATTACATCTGCTCGTTTAACAATGAGGCCACACCGCATGCCTTCACTTAAGCTCACGACGCCAGAAAGTCTGCCTCATCTTTCGCTTGGACGCGTGGGGTCCCTCTCCAAGACTTCATATCCAAGGAGTTCTAGAAGTCGCCCCACATGTTCGGGCACAAGTACCTATTTGCAGTGGGGAGCCCTAACCAACCTTGCGTCCTATTGAGAACCAGGTAGATAGTTCCTCTCGCTTCAAAGGTTTGTGACATTACGCTAGCTAATGCCAGAAACTTTAGTACATATTATAGGGTACGTGTATAGATTATCTTACCATATCGTTATGAGGTACTCAGCACTACGGTTTCAGGATAAGGATTACGTCAGATTACTCAGGATATATTTACTTTATCCGACTCAATATACGGCAACGTTACCATTATAGCTATGGTACGCATTGTAGATACTTCCATATTGAGGATTCAACTTCCACTACCTGGCTGTTCATTTACAATCATACTAGAAGGCAGTATATATTGATGTACATAATTAATATTTAGGTGCCTGAACTCTAGGCCCGCATATTATTTGGCCGCTATGAGCTAGAATATTGGCTGTGGTAGGCACCAAGCAATACTTGTGCTGGCCTATGATTACAGTCATTACCCCTATTTATACAACTGGGTCATCATTCCTTGCACGGCAAGCGCTTTATTGAGATCATTCAGTTTAAGATGCAGCCGATCCATCCAATTTATGTGCTCTTCTGGCACAGGCCAGCTTGCGCTACATGATGGTATTTTCTATGCTAACCGTATGGCTCTTACGAAATGGAAGAGAATATAATTTTTTTAGCTCCAGATTAAAAGCTAATTCTCTGTAATGTCGTAGGAGCCATAGGAGGCCTCCTCCCCCCCCCTGCTATCCTAAAAACGCAATAACGTTTCCTTGCGGGAAGCAGCTGCTGCCAGCCCTCATGAATGATGAGGTAGGGCCGACCTCGCTTATGTAGGTAGGGAGAGGGATGGGGGTTCAGCCGGCTTAGACCGCCGGGCGCGTGAGACGCCATTCTGTATCTAGGCGACAACTGGCGCCGAGCAGCCATGTTTAGTATTAACTTAAAAACTCGGGGACAGTCGAGAATTTTAAAAAGTTTCGAAAATTCCCGAAGTAAGGTTGAAAGACACGAAGGTCTAAATTGATCGAAAACTACTTTCGACGAATGTTATCAAGATTCTCTCGTAAATACGTCTCTGTAATGTTTCCTATTCAAGATTCATTCGAATAAAAAGTAGAAGCGCATGCTAACCATATGACTCTTACTACATAACAGAGAAATAGGTTTTCATTGAGAGAATTGAGATAACAAAAGTTATAATATAAATAGCGCATAGCGGGGTGCGTTTGGCTGGTTTCTTTTCGTTCAGGCCTTCATGCATGGTCTGGGTGATATTGGTGCGGACTGTGGTGGTGGAGTGTTGAGCCCTGAAACCATGTTGCGTAGGGGAGAGTAGGATCTGTGAGTTTATTATATTTAGAACCAGTTTCTTCAAGACTTTCAAGGTATTCGGGGGTAGAAAAATGGATCTGAATGAGGCTGGATCTGTGAGAACTTTGTGGGGTTATAGGATTCGGATGATTTTAGCTTGTTTCCAAATGTTTGTTATTACATTGTGTGGTACGGAAAAGGTAAAAAAAATTGTGAGGGCCGCGATAGCGTGTGGCCCAAGATTTTTAAGGTGGATGTATGATAAACCGTCTGGGCCCGCTGCTGATTAATTTTTGGTCTGGAGGAGTGCGGCTATTGTCATGGCTGGTGTGAAGGGGGTGATCTGTGTTTTTATCGATCTGCAATCTGTGTAACTGTTTGAGTATCCTACGGTTGTCCGGCTGGTGTAGTAGGTGGCAAGTGTCTGCATAGTGTTTGTTCAGTATGTCCGCTTGTTGTTGGTCTGATGGTATGGTGTGAGTGTTGGGTGGAAGGATTGCCTCATGTGTGTCTCTGTGGTTTGTGTTGTTGATGCTTCTGTTGAGTTTCCATAATTTGGATGCGAGGTTCGGAAGTTAGTGTTTGCAAGCAAATCCCGGCAAAGGTTCGTCTGTTGCTCATGGATATCGGCATCTATTTCTGCCTTAAAGATCCGGTAGTTGGTGTAGGATAAATTACGAAGGTGGTTTCGCTGCTGAATTTTCCGTTTAATGCTGGCCGTGCGTGGATTGCAGCCGCGCACGTACCCGTCGGATATATGTTGTTTGTCTACGAGGTTAAGTACTGTGATGAAGTGTTTCGTGGCAGTGTCAATGGATGTATATTGGGTGATGTCAAAGTCTTGTAAGGCGACTTCAATTGATGTTGTGTATTCGTTCCAGTCTGCTCTTTTGTAGTTCCGAAAAGTGTGAGGGGCTTGTTATGGATTGTTTGGGGTTCGAAGTTACTAGTTAATGACTATTGGGACCGCCCTTTAGCAATTTAGAGCAAGATTGGGAGAGCAGAATGAAACGTCAGGGCAAGTCGGTTGCGCGTTAGGGTTGAAAGGTTTGCGAGTGTGTGTCTGCGTTTTTTTGTGTGCAAGTGTATCTAGCTAGTCAACAAGAACATCATCCTCCGGTCACCGCTCTGCGAGGTGAGTCAGGAGAGGTCGTGTGCATTGAAGTTTCCTAGGGCTAAGGTGCTGGTGTTTGTGGTAAGGAAGTCCAGGTGGGGCGTATAGTGAGGTGGGTGTACTTGAACTGGATAGAAAGGCATATATGTTAAATAGATTGTATTTTTTTTTTGTGAATAAGTATGTGTAGTGATTGTAGTTCAAACGTGTGGTCAGGGGGAAGTTGTGCGACAGTAAAAGCGGTTGTGTTGGTGAAGTGAAGATATTTGTGCACAAGTCTAGTGAGTTCGCCACCGCCGTCGTTGTTAGGCAGGAGGACCACCGTTTTCTTTGCTCACTTTGAGTAGGACACATTTGTGACCTCTCTATATAACCCTATAAACAGTAGTGACCTGAGCATGCCGTGAGTCAAAACAATTCCGGAGACTGAGGATGATTTGTCGATGACTAAATGCAGCGCTGGCTGCTGGTTTGAAGTTCGGTGCCAGAAGGACTTTGACTCCAGTGCACTAGAAAGCCTTGACACTCTAATCCAATCTATTTATCCAAGAAACTTTGGTGTCTTTGAGTTATGTTTTAGTTTTGTTTCCTGGAGTAGGGCGATGTGAATATGATGTTTGTTTGTTCGTTTGTGTTCAGTAGTAATATATTTAGATGTTTGGCATTGACTTGGAGTTGTTGCGGTGACCCAAGGGGTGGGGCCACGGGGTGTGGGATTGGAGGTGGTGGCAGGGTGGACATGGGACGTGGAGCCTGGTGGATAGGTTGTGCCCCGGGTCGAGGAGCAGCCTTCAGCAAGGCCGTCGGATGCACAGGAGAGGGACCCCCCTGAAATGGATGGACGTCAGGTGTTGGTGAGCGGGGAACGGTGTTATTGTTGATATCTGTGTTGATATCATGGGTTGGGTGGCAGGTAATGCATTGCCACACATGTGGTATGTTTTAAATGTTGTGGATCGCTTTAATGTCCACATCAGCACTGGATCGCGCCAGTGCGGCGCACGTAAGAACGCCCGCAGGTGGGACATGGGTATTCATTGGGACCAGGTTTGGGTTCAATGTCACCGGCTTGGAGAAGAAGGAGAGGAAGGAACGCCGGCAGAGTTAACTTTGCTCCAAGGAAAAAACGGTATGGTATGTTGTGGCTTGGGTATCTGGTGTTTTGTCGTTAGGCCTGGAGCCCGGGCAGCTCACAGGCCGCGTCCACGCTGACGATATTGAAGGCGACGTGAACAGGGGGGGGGATGCAGGGACTTTCGCGAAACGCCGTCCGAGCCCAGACGACGTTGACTCCGTCCGAGGTATCCTGCGCCCCGACGCCGCCACCGTGAGCAGGTCACCTCGAGACGGCGGGCCCGACGCTGGTAGGCTCTCTCTTGGACGGCCACACTGTGGCCGTCCAAGAGGCACGGCCCCGGTGTGTCAACTGTAACAACGTTGTCTTAGACTGGGAATGTATTACCGGACCGAGCAGATTTTTTAGTCATTGTGGGCATCAGACGCTGGTGGGCTGAGTTTGAACGTAAGGACGTAGATTCAATAGTTCTCACGAACTACGTCTGGTCATCGCTTCACTCAATGGACTACGGTTAGCTACGTGTTAGTTCGTAAGTTCAGGAAAGAGATCATTGTTCGAGTAGCAAGGACGACTTTCCAAGTAGAGTGTCCCCTGAATAGTATTGAGACATGGATGATCTTCAACGGTTACGGGATATAAGTTTCTTCCGGTTTTGATGTTACAACATGACTTTTCATCTTTCCCTTCCACGCGGAGGGTGACATTTTCTGAGTTCCGTTGTTCGCAGCGGTTTCCCTCTCAGTTCAGCGCCGAGTTTCCGGCTTACTATGCTGTTAGGTTCTGCTAGATTCTCCTGCGAGATCTCCTTAATCATAGAGAATTTCATTGATTGTTTTCTTTATGGAAGAGATCTTCCCGCATTTGCTCGTCGTTTTTCATGAAGTCGCTGTCGGTTACGGCTGTTTATTCCCGATTTTTATTCAGGTATGCACAGTATTTATGTCGTTTTTTCCCGTCTGTTTCTTTTTGAGTCCACCTTACCAAGAATGGTAAGAGTCTGTTTTTGTCTTGGTCCCTCTTCATCGGTTAATTCTAGTTGCGAGTCGCTTGCATTCAGATTGTCGTCCCTTCTTCAGGACTCAGGGACTGAGGGAGCGTCGAACACTCTTTTCACAAGCCTGACTTCTATAAATCGTTCGAATTAAATACTAAAACTTTTCTAAAAAATTAAATGACCAAAACGATGGTCGTCAGCCGGCGTATCGGTGTTAGGAGCTCTTAAACCACCCACAACTCTGAGTGATGGATCACTCGTTCTGTGGGTGCTTTAGTATAAAATGGGCAGCTTAAAAATATCCCAGCCCATACCAGCAATATGAATTATTCGTTTGTTAAGGACTAGTAGTGCCAGTATCACCGCAAGACAAAAAGGCATGTTCCATGTTTACAGTTTCTAAATAATCCACAGAAACATTGATAATATATTGAATTATCTTCTCACGTCACGAACAGAATACGGTAAAAATCAAATTTCATAGAGTGCTTAATTTCAGCAGTGAATTTCAAGAAGATTGTGTGGAGTTATTTCACTCATTATATTATGAACTCGTGAAGTTCCCCAAATCCCCTTCACAGTAAAAGATTTATCGCTTGAGAGAGCAAATTGAAAGTATAGATTAGATTAAAATGAGCAAGATTTCTAACGTGATGAAATTCATGTCCTCATAGCATTGATCACAAAATCAGCAAATACTGATGCAATTGGTTATCGTCAGTCTCTGAGTTTGATACGCCTCAAGATGACAATACTTGAGAAACTACAATCACACGAAAAGAAGAAGTAGCTATCTGAAAAAAGCGACTAGCGAGTGGACTTAATTATGCCAACACCAGCGGACAGCAGTTCCACAATGCCGTGTTTTACCTTCAGCACTAGAAGCACAGCCCCGCTGCACACCCCAAGCACCGCGTCTTGATAGCGAGTCTCGCCGATGTGCTTGAATATCTGCGCCCATGTTTCTATGAAGTGTTCGGCGTCAATGCTGATGCCAAGTAATCCTTTGATCTGTCCCACTGCGATGGTGATGGCGGCGGCTGAAGTGAACCCACTAATAACAGGCCGACCGATAAATGACATAAGGAAACCTGCAATAAATAGAACAATGTTGATATCTGTAACCAGGAGGCCCGGTTAAATTAGGATTGAGTAAATGCACGGAGCACTCGTAACAAAAAAATAGGTGAATGTTGCAACAACTGAATTATGTCACAGACGACATAGCTAATATAACCAGATTAGTTCATGTGTGATTAGAAGATTGAGACATCCTAGGAAACTAGCTAAGATAAAATATTGGTGAATTCTGTATCAAGTTTCTTGCAAAAAGGAAGTATTCTTACTTTTTTTGAAGTCACTTGCTCAGAGAATCTGATCACAACTATTGAATAGTTACTTACAGGTAGTAGAGTCTCATCTATTGCATGGTTACTTGCAGAGAAGATGTAGTCTAACAAAATTAAGATTACCTACATGGAAGCGGTTGTCTCACATATTTTATGTTTTTTTGCAGGCAGTAGGTCGTCTCACCTACAAGGTTAGTTGCAGGAGCTCGGTAGTCTCACCTATTGTAAGGCTACTAGCAGAGAGGAAGAAGTCTCCCCTACTTTAAAGCTACATTCAGGGAGTTACATTGGTAGTCTCACTCACTCTAAGGGTACTGGCGTGGATGGGGTAGTCTCCCCTACTTTCCTGCAACTTGCAAGGGGGAAGTAGTCTTACCTAATGAAGCTATCATAAAGTATCAAATTGTAGGCAAGCGGTATGATATTTACTTGAGAAAGTATACTTGTAGATAAGCGGTAGTCTCACCCATTCTAAAAATGGTGGCTAAAAGGATGATGCAGCCCGAGAGGAAAGCGAGTAGAACCGTCATGTCATCGGAGTAGCAGGCGAGATTTGCTGTGTATGTATGCGTCATGATCGCCAAGATAGCTGTTGGGCCGATCGTGATGTCCTTAACGCTGCCGAAGACCATGTACACAAAGCAGCCCACAAATGCTGAGTACAGTCCATACTAGAAGGATAAGGAAGGGACGTTACTGATACAATTACCTGCTTATTCAATACAGCTAGCACTGCAGAGGAGCACGCAATACACTCTGCTAAGGCAGTCAAGATTATGTCATGGCTGTCTTATAGTTAATTCAAGAAGAGCTATGAGCATATTTTTCAAATATGAGCTATCACAATCTGGATCAAATCGTTAGTGCTTGGATGGTGCGTGGCGGGACTCCTATTATTAAAAGAATACCTAGCTATATTATGAAGGCTACAGTGTAATATACTTTTATATACTGTTTGACGAATATAAATGATTTTAGTTAGCAACATGGGAGTGACAGCGGATGAGAAGTACAAGACAGGCTTGAAACTGTCAAATAGAAACCGTCACCTAAGCTCCATCAAAAGATGATGGAAGTAAAGAGGCCGTTTCTATTTTAGCTAATCAGATCAAAACAAATCATTGTGTTATAATGTAAGTGTATGCTACTTATTGATGCACTGAATGATTGAGAGCAATCCAGAAAGTTTCAAAGAAAGTTCAGTAGCATTCTAAGCAAAAAACAAAAATTGCAGAGGACAGATAAAAAAAAATCTATTCTAATTTAACCTTTTTCTGACACTATCAGAAAAGTTGCAGAAAAAAAAATTTAAGGCTTCATTACCAGACTGCACACATTAGGCAGGTGACAAGTGCTCGCTGCAATGGATAGCATAAAAGATGTAAATCTGTTTGAGGTGTAGGCATACCATAGGAAGAAGGCGACCAAACTTCTGCAATGGTCAGGAGGAGGGGAAAAATAGCAAGTCGTGGGACGAGTTCCAACTATTTGGAATAGCTGTACCAAATGTTGAGGACGCGCCACCAAATGTAAGTTTAACGGTGGTTAGTGGAGTTCGAAAATGTTGCAGAGGTTACGACTGTTGTACCTATGTGAGTTGGCAACTAGTCTGTTTTAGACTATATATTTAGAATGCCGAATTTCACTCTAAGAGGGACAGACGTAGTCCTTGAAGGAATGACCACGTCTGCAATTTTGCTCAAGCCATCTATACAACCTCTCTCAGGGGTTGTACTATCAAAGAACCTGTTGTATTCGGAGGGGGGAGTTACTTAACGTCGGAGCTGGCACCCGACGCAGATAAAGATCGTTTTTAGTATAAGTACTAGGAAGTGATAGAAGGTATCTTATAGGGATGATTGCTCCTTGACTGCTATACATAGCCTTCCCAGCTGACTTGAAACTTGTAGGAAAGCATTTTGGGAAAAATTCTCTCACTAAATAACTTGGCTATATATGGAAGCATTAGAGGAGGTGAGCTTCAATTTTGTTGGAGAAATCTCTTGTGTTAAGAGATATATACTAGATCCACTAGGGGATTTGTTACTTGAAACAAAATAAAATACTTCTGGCCAGTGTTTGGGCATAAAAAAGTTAACACTGACTTCTTCCTTCTCTCTGAATTGTATATTTGAGATGAAGGTAAAACCGAAATCAAAGCATTAGTTACAGAGTTACATCTTATGGTATCGCAAATGTATGCCCTGTAGGCAGCTCCTGATTCCAAACATTATATTAGTTGTATGAAAGGGATCCCCATACAGATATAATATTTTGAAAGTATCACGAGAGACTTTCTAGAACAAGTTATTGTGGAATGCTGGTTTGGGAAAAAAAAATGTATGTTTTATCCTAAATAGTTTGATATCAAGAGGTTGATTTGAGGTAAGGCTAGGCCCTAATGGGACGAGAAGACCGTTATGGTGACAAGATGGGAAGATATTGAGTAGACTCGTGAGCCACTTAAGTTTTAAGCAGGTCAGACTAGGCCCCTACTGACGCAAAACATCAAATCTGCAGTTTGTAATGTAATAAGTCATAATCCAACCCAGCATGCAATTAGACTCCTTGTATACATAAGATATGTGTCAATGCTTTCCAGTGCACCGGAGTCAATGTCCGTCTGGCATCAAATGTAATATGTTGGTAATAGAAGAGGATAACACTTTTGTGTTAGTTAAAAAGAGGTACAATCAAAGAAGGACAAAATAATTGGCACCTCACGCTCAAAGTCAGTGCTTTTATGAATATAGGGCAGTTTGGTGTTGAGATTTCAGCATTGACAGTTGATTCCTGTCATTGCTGGGCATCCCAAGCTTCTCTAGGTTCGCCACTGGACGGTGACTCGGTAGGAGAGGGTTGCCTCTAGGAACAGCCAGCACGACTTCTGTTAAACATGGGTTTAGTAAGGGGTGGTAGGGAAGCAGCAGGTCCACAATATTGTTAAAAATTATGACTGCTTCATGTCAAAATGATGTTAGAGATAAAAGACCTTGTTTTCTTTATTAAGATGGGGAATATGTGACATCTCTGTACCGCTTATTACCTATAGAAGAGCTTCTTACTCGAAACCCATAAATAAGCTAGGGGCCCAAGCCCCGAAAATAGACAGATTTGCTCATTTTGATTGCGTTTGGAACAGCAATGGGTTGTCTACAGTAGAACCTCTGCAACATGGTTTGGAAGGGAGCTACGGGGCCAGGCTAGTTTGTTAGTGTTTGAAAGAGCAAGAGGTAACCTATTTTGAAGTCCTGAAGGAAGCCGGGGATCAAGTACTGAATAGGATCTGGTTTGTTCCCTTTGAGTATGCTTTGAACAGTACAAAATTATATGAAGTAGAGGCTCTGCCCAGGGGTTATTAAGAAAATAGAGACCCAAAGCTCTAGAGATGACTTGGATTGTTCACATTGTTTGTGCTGGGAACATCAAGAGGTTACCTAAAATAGAGCCTCTGCCTTTGCCACAGGATTCTTAAGAGAGCTGGGAGCACAGGCCCTAAGAAGGTTTATTTGCTTTATTGATATTTTGAAACAGTAAGCAGTTAGCTACCAACTGTAGAGCCTCTGCCCTGGAGCCCAGGCCCTAAGGGAGGCCTGGCTTGTTATTAATTTTTTTTTGTAACCCAACAAATAGTTGTAGCAACTACATGATGGAACAAGTTTTCTGGACACTTATAAACTAGGTGTACTCAAAAAGCTCAACAGGTGGAGGTACTACTCGCTTGGCTGAGATTGGTAAAATCAATCAGACAATAGAGAAGAGGCTGCTTATATACTCTCAGGGTCTGGCAGCAAGACGTGCAGCAAAAAAAACAATGTGCTGTTTCCAACAAAACCAGTTCATTGATTTTGCAACACACATGACTTGAACTAAAGCTCTGGTCACCCCAAACAGGTTTGCACCTGCTTTGCAGTCCTTTGCAGCAAGCATGAAGAACGCCCATTGCTACCTGAAAGGTCCAACCTGGTAATGCAGGCTCCTATTTATTACCTTGAAAATTTCCTACCGGTGCCAATACAATATTAAATTCTAATATAAATTTGCTCTCTCATCACTGACACAGTTTATTTTTGCATGAAAAACAACATATTTTATTGTGAAACTTAGTTAATTAAATCTGAAAAAAAAAAATCTTGACATCCTTCTCCAATTTAGCTTGGGTGGGAGTGCCTATGGCATCTATTGGCCAAACATGTAGCTACTCCTTTTCAGCTGTCATAACATAACTACATAGATGACAAAAAAAATATCTAACAACTCAGGTAGTTCATGAATACTAAATTCACTCACAACTTTTAAAAAATTGAACCCGCAGAGCAACAAAAATGCAAGAAATCAGCAGTGACGCATCTATGGGAGTGGTAAAAATGTCATCAATGCTGTTATCTCAGCTGAATCAAAATAGCAAGCTCACACAGTGACTCAACTTTCCTGCACTGTTACTGTAGCTAGATAGCTACCATTTCACCAAACTTCACTACTTGAACGAAGTGAATTTAGAATTAAAGCTACAGTACATATTTTATATGTTAATATAGTAACCCTCATTGGTAAAATTTTTTTATGATTACATAGCTACCTATATGAATGAGCAATTTTGAATTGAGAAGATTTGCAAACTTCAATTAAGCTTGCTGTTGGTAGTTAAAGCAGCATTCTATATTTTTGAAAACTAGATGTGTAGATAAGTTCACCTGGATTGCTCAATAACCCAGGATGCTACATTGTTTGAAATTACACGGCTATATAAGACACTTGTAGCTAGTTAGTTGTCTCCTGAAATTACCCAGTTGATTATTTTACAATATTTTATGTATCCAGACCATTGTCACCTTCCAAGTAAGTACCTGACCAAAAACGTAATTATCTTGAAAAACTTGCTAAGCTTTTTCTATGATAGCAATGGAATGCAGTAAGTAACCTATCTAATAGAGCAGCGTCCTCCTTCATGTCTGTGACGATACTAACATTAGGCTGGGCTCCCACCACGATGGCGTAGGCAATGCCCTGTGGTATGACGGTAAGGCCCACTGTGAAGCCTGCAAGCACGTCCCCTTGCAGGTCCTCCAGATTGTACTTCGGCGCCCATACCATAATAGGTAGACGCTTCTCCAGTGTTGCCCGCGAAAAAACGGAACAGCCCATGGCCTGTAGAACAGTATAATCAAGGGAGAAGAAAAAATCAAGAGCACACGCATGAGTGAGCATCAAAAAATTCACCAGTAGAGTCTGACAGGTGTTAGAAACCACAGAAAAATTATAATAATCTTTTGATAAGAAAACAAATAGATATATACAAGTCAACTTTTTTTGAATAAATATATATATATATACACATATATATATATATATATAC
>SDVV010010850.1:0-16078 GCA_016164225.1 Gammarus roeselii
CCACAGAAGACAGGTGAGAATAAGTGTTTAATACGTCTTATTCACGATGGTGCCACATGGACATTGACTCCAGTGTACTAGGAAGCTTTGACCTAATCTACGTCTTATTCATTCCCAGTGTAGAACAGGCTAATAACTATAGTGCAATGTTCTGCAGCAAGGCAACCTGGATGTAAGATATCAACAGTGTAAGGTACAAGCTGCCTAGTGTCATACCAGATTGTCAATTATGCTAGCTATGGCGGATTCTTCTACCAAATGTCATACCAAGATAGATGTCATTGGTGGAAATTTTAATTCTGTGTAGCACCCTACTTTGATCCATTCCCTTGTATAGAGAGAACTATATATATATTGCCTATAAGTGTGAATAACATTTCCTTTTATTTTTTTTAGTCAAAATATTGACAGCTTTTAAATAATATCATTCATATGGTATGGAACTTAAGAGTTCCATTATTTTTGTTCCTGGTAGCTACACCTTAGGTTATGATATTTTCCTTAGGCAAAATAATTGTTTAGTACATGCACCCAATCTGTCTGCCCGTATGAGGCAGGCAGAATGGTATGTGATTATCTTTCCTGACACCATTTTTTTAGCCACAATATTCTGTGTGCAGCCTTTCACCCCCTGCTACTGAGGCCATGAGGACCCAGTCTTCAGGCAAGAGAGAATAAATCCGTAGAAGAAATTGAACAAGGTTCCCCCGAAGACATTCCCTCGGGGATCCAGTGACGCCACCAAGATTTTCCGCCGTCTATTTATCTTAACCCATATATTCTTCTTTTCCCCTTCTATATTACCCTTGGATCACAACCCTGAGTTAAGTAAAAGGGTTCAAAGACACCAAATTTCATTACCAAAGCCTGTCATTGTTCTTATCTGTTTTTAGTGCTTGAACATTCACCCAACCGTAGGATAGAAAAGGATAGCATAACTTGGAGTCAGATCATGTTCCTGTGCCTTGGTAAAGAAAGCACATTTCAATTCTTATAGCTCACAGAAGCTATTTCATTAACTTTTTGTGTAACCAAAATAAGGGTAAATCACCCTTCACTTATCTATATTCAATATTCATTCTTTATAACACCTATAAGGTTGTCTATTACATTACTCACACATTGTTTGGCGTACGATGAGTCATAATCGATGGGTACACTAAATGGACGGATTTCTACATGAACAAGAAAATTGGAAATTTGAGCATGTGAGGCGAGAGGAAATATATATATATACAGAATGAGAGCATTTTTAGATGAAATGTTGTAACACAACTAGTTGACACGGTAAGTTGCATAGCAGAAGTAAATTACAATTCAAGAGTTTCAGCACGTACAAGTTCAAACAGGTATAATTTTAGTTTACGTTTAAAGGTAGCAATACTTCTGCCAGTCCTTATATCTATGGTAATCGAATTCCAGGTTTTAGCAGCTCTGTATTTTAAAAATAGTTGGGACTGTGATGACGAATTTCGAGGAATTTGCTAATCCGCATTATTGCGAAGATTATTTCTAATGAAAAAACTGTTATCAATGTAAGTTAAATTATTCAAAGCTTTGTAGACAAACACTGCATCGGAAAAGTTAATGATTTGACACAGTGGGAGAATGTTTCATTGACAAAAGAGAGGCAGCGTGTGGTCACGTCTGCTAGCATGAGACAGTGTTCTGATGACACGCTTTTGACAAAGAACGACAGGTTTTGTAGGTAGACGCATACACGTTTACACAATACGTCAGAAAGGGATGAATAAGGCTATAGTAAAAAAGCCTTTCAGCAGGAGTGGTAGGACAATTTCAAATTTTGTATAGGATGCCACACGATTTGGATAATTTCCCGGCAACAAATGAGACGTGATCTTCCCAGTTAAGTCTCTGATCTGCGATAACACCGAGAAACTTTGTTTTTGCTACATATGTCACCTGTTGACTGTTCAATTCGATTTGTGTGTTAGAAATAGGTATCATCCTCCTGCAAAATATCATGACCTGCGTCTTGTCAACATTTAGCGTCAGCTTGTTGGATGTGAACCAGTTTTAAAGGAGAACCAATTGATTATTCATATCAGTAATAGTATCATTGAAGTTTTTCCCGGTCGATTAAACTGTGGTATCATTTGAAAAAAGTACAAAGGATAACCTGTTGCTGGTGTTTACAATGTCAATAATATATATATAAAAAAGAGCAAAGGTTCTAGGATCGACCCTTGCGGAACTCCCATATATAACGAACTGGCAGATGATGATTGTTTATTCCAAGTCACTAGGTGTCTTCTATCAAGAAGATAACTTTTTATCCAACTCATATCGATGGAACTAACTCCATAATGCTGTAATTTTGCTACTAAAATCTCATGATTAACGCAATCAAAAGCTTTGCTGAGATCCATAAAAGTTGCAACGGTGACTTTACCTCCAGCAAATTTCGCTAAAGCATGCTCTGTATTCCTGAAAGCTTGAAAACCAAATTGATTCTGGCTAAGAAGGTTATTTGAGACAAAATGAGTATATAGTCTAGCAAAAAATATTTCTTCATAAACTTTGCTTAAGACGGGCAGGACTGATATTGGGCGATAATTTTTATGTCTGTTTGCATTTATTTTTATATATTGGACGAATTTTAGCGATTTTGAGTGCATCAGAAAAAAATCCTTACATGAGAGACTTATTGATAAGTTGGGTCAAGGGAGCTACAATAGTCCCAGATATAGCTTTAAACACATTGGTTGGGATGTTATCCCAGTCAGTGCTGCAACTATTTTGTAAATCATTAATGATTGATTTAGCTTTGTTTGAGTCGGTAGGGTTTAAGATTAACTGTTCAGGAATAGCATTCTCTAAATAATGTTCAAAAGGGATGTTGTTGCTAATAATTGATTCACTTAGAGTATTGGGAATACTATTGAAGTAATTATTGAAAGCATTTGAAATCGTTTGAGGATCAGTGATGACTTCATCATCAATAATAATTGAATCCGAATTACTCTGTTTTTTCGTAGAAGGTTGCTTATGATTTTCGAGACTTTTTTGCTATTTCCTTGAGAGGTCTCTATCAAATTTTGGATAGAGTTTTCACGAGCAATATTTGTCAGATTGGTGAACGCATTTTTGTATCGTTTAAACTAATCTCTACGAGTGATGGGATGCCTTTTGTGAATACGGTACAGTCTGTTCTTCTCTTTTTGTGAGGCAAGTAAACCAGGTGGCATTCACAAATTCTTAGCTTGTTTGTCAACTGAGGTCTTTAGTTGTAAGCGGAAAATGCACCTCGAACAGTTCAATTAATATACTATGGAACTGCCTGAAATCATCGTTTGATTTTACTGTGGATAGTATCTCATTAAAGTCGTACGCTCCCAGCGCCTCTTCAAAGCTTTGAATGTTACGGTCGCTATATTTACGATAGATAATTATAGTCGGATTTCTGGGTTTGTGAGAATTTGGTTTTTGAATGAAAATTGGGTGATGGGCGGGGACATCGGAAATGATCACAGCTGCACGTTTTACACTATTAACATCGTTGGTGAAAATGTTATCTATTAATATTGCGGATCCAACAGCTGTACGCGTTGGTTTAGTCATTAATGGGTACAGACCATGAGAAAGGAAATTATTATAATAGTCAGCAACCAAATTCAATCTATGATACTGAACCAGATTTACGTTGAAATCACCCATAATATACACTTTATTATGGGATACGTCGATGCCACTGATAATTTCATTCATCTCCAGCGAGAAACTTTCTACCGATATTTCAGAGGCTCTACGGTAAACCATACCTGTTGTATTAACTTCGTTATCACAATAAATGTCGACAAAAAGAGTCTCAATTCCTGGCCTGATAAAAGAGAGTTCAGGCCTCGGTACAACAGTAAGCCTGTTTTTTTATAAATAAACAAACACCTCCCTTATTACTCATATTATTGTTTGTATACAAATTGTAACCTGATAAATTATATAAGTCCTGTAATGAGTTTGTCAATTTGGTTTCACAGAGCCCTAGCACAGAAGGTAAAAGATGGTCTGTTATATTGATTTGAAGGCTAAGAAAGTTCTCTTTCAAACTTGCAATATTTAATATCATGCAGGTGAAATTATTTCTGAATGAAATTGTTTGGCGAGGGAGCTCATCACCAGGAATTATTTGACACTCCGGAATATTCATTCTCATTTGTAAATCTGGATCGATTTCGTGACGAACATTGTCAATTTTTTTTTCAATTTCATGCATAGCACAATCAAAGGAATCAATATTGTTTACTTGTTCCTCCATTTAGAGTTTTGAACAGTTAATAGAGAATTTCGAGGACTGCTTGTTCATTTACAAATATATTGTATTTAAATTTCGTTACAATCATATCCTGACACGAGAAAAATACAATGTTGTAGAAGATTAATCAATTTACAATATTTGATGACATATAATGGAGAATGTTGGCAGAGAGAAAGTTGTTGATGACGTTTTCTACAGTCAGATTCAAGTACGGTATAAGTGAGATAACATACCGTACGCTATTTTTTTTGTGCAATTGCAACAAGTCGAGCATGACACGCAATGCAAGAGTTGGATTGGAGGAAGGATATTCTAGATCTAAAAATATTGAAATTAATCGATGGAAGCTTGCCACCAATGAAAAATTGTTTAATAATCATCAATATAGTCATTACTAATAGCTGCTTCAGACAAAATGAAGCTGCTCGGGACTGAATGAGTCATAACTCTTCTTCTCCATACTCGTGTGTTCGGATATCTATACGTGAACTGCGTCGGTGTTTATTGAACAATTCCTGTGTACAATCGTCACTAATCAGCCGTGATGGCGACTGCCGTCCCGAGAGTGTATATTCGCTCTTTTCCTCATCCCCACAGTCGACTGTTGAAGACTGCGGCAGCCGGCTGTTGGAGTGACATACTTTGCCACTGGCCCATTTCCCTTTGGCAAAGTTGGCTCCGCTGTTCATCAGGTGGTTACCCAACTCAGGAAGAGCCTCTTCCACCGCGACCGCAGACGACTGGACTCGGTGGTCCACGTGTTGATGTTGTTTGTTCACTTGTTCAGAATTTGACGCCAGTTTTTGATTGTTGGAGTTTGGATGGTGGGTGGTGAGTTGACGCACAGGAGACTGATGTTTAGGTTGCGGGTCGCTTGCATTGTTGGTCGTGTTGCCATTTGAGTTGTTGCCACTGTTGCTGCGCTGTGTGTTCTTGATCAGGCCAGCACTCTGGTTGCATTTAGGACTCAGTTGCAGATGTTGAAGACATCTGCATTTGATTTTGTGGATTAGGTTGACTAGATCTTGGTTGATGCTGCTGAGGTTGTTTGCGTCCCCTAAATCTAAGTTTAGGATCCTTAAAATACACCGTTTGATATTGAGTTTTCATCTTCATAAACTCATCCATTTGTCTCTGTCTTTCAAGGGAGGTGTTATGACAAACATCATCCTGGACGTAGATCCTTTCTTGCAGAGATTTGAGTTTGTGGGCTGATCTCAGAACGTTGTTTCGGTCTTGTTATGTGTTCAATGTCTCAATAATGGGGCGGGGCCGTATGGGACCGGACCCTCTGGTTGTGTGACGCCGCTTAACAACGCGGAAAGCGTTAATGGAGCTGCACTGTGCACCAGTGTGCTTGATAATTTTGTCTACATTAACTCGCAACTGCTCAACATTTTCACCATCGCTTTATTTCAGGTTAATGTGACACATTGTTGGTGACACATTTTCTGGGGGGGTTGTTTGTCGCACTATCGGCGTGCTGCACTGTTGGCTGTGTGTCTGCAAGCGGTAACGGGTCACTGAAGCACACTCTGTGAAGCGTCACAGGTGTGCACGTGGGGAATGGATTTGGTGGGGAAGTTACACTCGTGCTCTCCTCTGCAGTCTCGGGCAACATTATCGCTGCTTTAGTCTGTCTACGGAGACAGTTTCCAATTTATTTTTGTGGATCAACTTCTTTTGCGCCTCGTTTTGCTATGCGGAACGGACCTTCATAAGGTCTGATTAATGGCCGCTGTACCGAGTCAACATTGATATATGCATGCGCGTATGTTTGGAGCGCTGGGTCAATTTTACTCTTCATTTGGGTTCATTTTGGAGGGTGAAATTTTAATCGTGCCATGGCGTTGAGCAATTTTGTCGCGTATTTGTTAGGTGGCAATTTGGTGTGGTTCGAGGGGTCTACAAGGTCCTCTGGTACATGCAGTGTGCTGCCGTACAGCATTTCAGCGACAGACAGGTCGAGCTCTGTCTTCGGCGCTGTGCGCAGGCCTAACAGAACTAGTGGGAGGTTTGTGTGCTAATCATGCGGATTTTGGTTGACCCTTGAGGCTTGATTTGAGGGCTCTATTGAATCTTCCAATGATTCTGTTTGTTTGGTGATGGTACGACGTTGTTCTGATTTTTTGGATACCAAGTAGCATACATAAAGTAGTTGTCAATTCCCCTACGAAATTTGCCCCTCTGTCAATCTTCAATGTTTCGGGTACCCTGTAGCGGGCAACCCAGTTCAATAGCAACGCTTTGGCTACGGTTTTTACAGTCGTGTTCACTATCGGAATTGCTTCGAGCCATCTGCTGTATATATCGATTATGGTAAGGATGTAGCTAAAACCATTACTGTACGGAAGTGGACCGACGATGTCCATATGGACCGCTTAGAAGCGATCTGAGGCTGCTGCAAAATGTTGAAGAGGTGCCTTGTTGTGGTGAGTAATTTTGGCCGACAGACAATTTTGATGCATTTGAACTTCTTTGCAAATGGTTTTGCTCATGTTTGGCCAAAACGCTTTGCCCCTAATCATTTGGACAGTTTGCTGATATCGGGATGGGCAAAACGTGCTGTGATATTATGTACCGCTCGCACATTGATTTCGGAATGAACGGTCGTGGCTGGGGCAGTGAAAATTCGTAGGCGATACCATTTCTGCAATCTAGTTTATATGGGTTTGCTTCGCTTTTTTGAAACGCCTCGAATTGCTCGTTGACCATTGATTTTTGTTCTTCATCGTGGAGGTGCGCGTTGGCAAGTTCTTCGAATGTTATTGCTGGGTCCGAGACCACATTTATCGCATTGATTCTACTGAGTGCCTCCGCTACCACGTTATCTCTACCGCAGATGTATCGCTCGTCCGAAGTGAACTCAAGAATGTAGAACAGATACCTCGCCTCGCGGGAACAGTGCCTGTTTAAATTTGAAGCTTGTATCGCCTTTGTTATGGGCTGATGATTGAGGTAGAGACAAAACTGTGTCCCTTATAGCGCATATATAAAGGTACGCTGCAAGTAGCTCTTGTAATAGCGTTGAGTATTTAATATCAGTTGAGATGAAACACTTGCTAAAGAATGCAAGAGGTTTTACCTTTCCATCTACCGCTTGTTACAAGACCGCTCCTGCCGTTGTCGCTGACGCGTCTACCATGACCAATAGTTGCGCTGCAGCGCTCGGGAACGTCAACGATGTGAAGTTTGCTAATTGAATTTTAATGAGCCTGAACGCTTTCTCTGCTTCAGGTGTCCAAGCTTCTACCGTTGATGTGCTTTTGAGCTTGGGCTTTAGTAGTTCATTTATGGGTGCTAAAGTTTCGGCAGCGTTAGGCAGGAACCGGTAATAGTAATTCACCATGCCCAAAAATCTGCGCAAACCGTGCACATTCACCGGTTTTGGGTAATATATGATGGCTACGACCTTGCTCGAAAGCATTTGATGCCTTCTCTGCCGATTTAATGGCCCAGGAATTCGAGATGTTCCTGGACGAATTTGCACATTGTCATGTTGATGACAAGGCCGTACATCTGGAGGCGTTTGAACACAGCTCTAATGTGACCGTAATGGTCGTCTTCGGTTTTGCTTGTTATTAACACGTAATCTGCGTAAGTGTATGCATTGTCGATGCCTCTGAGCACTTCATGCATGAGCCCCTGGAACGTTTGGGGTGCGCTCATAATCGAGTATACTCAAATAACCCAAAAGGTGTTGTGACAGCGTTTTTTGGTATGTCCGCTTCGTTGACAGGTATGGCATAGTATGCCGAATGTAGATCTAATATAGTGAAATATTTCGACGCGCCTTCTTGTATTGCAAAGTCATGAACTTGAGGAATTCCGTACTTATCATCTTTTGTAATAAATTTAGGCCGCCTGAAATCGTTTGTGGCTCTCCATCCCTCTCCTTTCGGTACGAGGTGGAGCGGAACAGCCCACGGGCTTGCTGAGGGGCGCACGATTACTAAACGGAGTAGTTCTTCGTTCGCAGCTGTTAGCATCGCATCTGCACCCTGGGATCTATTGCTTGCGGTTATTGGGAGGCAACTGAGTGAGGCTCCTGTGTCGACTAGGAACTGAATGCGGGTCTTGGTACAGTGAACCCTCATGGCCGTTATTTTTTCTTCGAATTTGCCCGAATCTCTATCCATGAACACATTTAGGACTCGGGTTTGGCGTTTCCCGAAGTCCAAGTGCACGGTAGATGGCATTTCGTGGCTTTAGAGCCAAATTTATAGTGATACCAACATGTATAGAATTTTTGAGTTATCGCGGGGCTTTGAACGACTTCGTTACGGCGACTTTGAACGATCGGCCATCGCCTCCACGTCGGACCGATTGCTCTAGTTTTTCGTGCTTTGCAGCTTGACTCGTGATACTTGTTTGCAGTTGTTTCAGAATATCCGCCAACTGAGTTATTTTGCTCTGTGGTGCCGACGCTGGCAATGCTGGCTTTAGTGACATCGGAGTGAACTGACACACGTTGACGCTGTTCGCCACCAGTTCGCTAATGTGGGCTATCGACGTGCCGTTTCGTGCTTCTACCTCCATGATGCGATCGTCCTGAAGGGGTAATTTCCCCAAACTAAACTTGTCTACTGCTAACGCGACTATTGTTTGCGCATTTGATGGGAGTCTTTGTAGAAAAGGGTTTTCATGAATGTTTCGTTAGGCTTAGCCGGTCCATCAACTAATGTCAGCATTTGACGTAGGAAGGCTGACAGCTTTCTGTCGCCAAGTTCTTCGCTTCTCAATAATTTTCCCATGCGCTGGTGCGACGAAAGTCCGTGACTGTTTTGCAGCTCGGTTTCGAGAGTTGCGTAAGGATTGTCCTTGGGAGGATTCAAGATGATATTTCTGATTTCCGCTGCTATATCCGGTCCTGACGCACCTACCACTACCTTAAATTGAACCAACGGGTCTGATATCGCTTCAAGAGTGAATAAGTTTTTCACCTGGGCGAACCATAAGGGTACATCGCCTGTATGGAAAGGTGGAAGCTTGACCGAAATCGGCATTTTTGTTGTCGTAACCGGGGGTGGTCGCGGTGGTGGTGGTGGATCTTGTTCGAGTATTTCCACCATGTTGACTTATTGCACGCACTTGGATCTTAAATTGGCAAAACAGAATTTGGTATAAACTGAAATTAATTGTACTGTGAGCGAACGGTATTGAAAATCTCGGAATTCGCAGTTATGCAAATATAGACGTTGTTCAATTTGAATCGCCGTGACACTGAATTAACAATTGAACGCTCTGATTCGTATTTGTTTTAGCGTCTGAACAGTTACGATATGTATTGGAATGAACGCTTATGCAAGCATTAACGTCGTTAATTTGAAAACGCTACAATGATCAAATCTGATGTAACGCATTTATTTTTACATGTACGGTTCCGATTTGTGTGAATAATGAGTACTAACGCAATTGTGAACGTCACTTAATAAAATTTCTTTAACGACAATCGAATGTTATTGAAACTACAAATGATATGGTCACCAAAATTGGTGTTAGGTTTGCTATCGCCCTTGACGAAAATCTTGCGGATAATTCTGAATGGCACTCTTCTGCACTGTCGCTAAGTTGTTCACAGTTACAATTGATGCGCCGCTCGGCACTGTACTTGACTGGTAAGTCAATTTCAACACTTGGGGCTCAGTCGCCGCTGCTCCTGCTCTACTGATCTGAACAGTTACGGATTATGTGCCACGAGGCGTTTTTTCACGCAGTGATGTTGGCAAATTTTATGTTTCTGTCCCGCTGGACAGTTAGGTTTTGTCCCGCGGTGTCTCTCTGTCTGCCACCTGCGCCGTGCTGGCTCTACCGCTTGTGCTTGCTGCTGTGAGCGTTGGTCTGCTGTGCTGGTAGGAATGTCTCTACCTGCTTTCGACTGTTGACTCACTGCCTGGGCAATGCCTACGCATGTGTGTGAGCCCACCGCACACTATGCGCTGGGGTCTTGCACTGTGTTACCGCGTGCCAAACTGCTAGTGCTGCGTTGCCGCGCTGCGTCCAGTTCAACGCTCTGAACTTGACTGAATTTGAGCAGTGTGGCCCACATCAATCTTATTCAAAAGTCGCGCAGTGGTCTTCTGCTGCGTTATTGTTATGCTGTATCATGCGTGCATGTGATAATTTTAAAAAGGTAAACACACACATGAATGTTATGAATCATCATTAAAATGATCATGCCTACTAGGCAGACTCGGAGTGCAACGATGAAATAAATGATTTTTGTCGCATGTTTCAATTTAACCCTGCATTTGACACCTGGGATGCATGGGCACGTGTGCTTGTTTGGCCTTACTTTCAATGACCGTTATCATAAGTAATTGTGTCGTTAAGTTATTTTTGCATTATTATTAATTCACTACACTTGCGTCCCACGTAGTTGTGGATTCAATGAGTTATGCAGGCCATTGAAAATGTTTATATTTCTGTTCCATTGAAAACTTGAATGCATAGGACACTGCATCTCTGTGCACGAGATTGATTATCTCCGAAAATTGAAATATTATTTGACACACTGAACGTGCATTTGCCTAAAGGTATACTCATAATTTGACACGATTGCGACTCGATGCATTAGGATGAAAATTTTAAATTATGCAATTAAAATTACATAACCTTCATGGTTGTCTTTTCAGTGACAATATCTTATTGTTTGACCATATGATGTGGAATTACGAGAGAATTCATGTGTACATTTAGTTTATTGATATGATCAGATATAATGCAATTCAAAATTCTAGTACCACATGAAGGATCAAAATAGGCATTTTAATAGAAGGAAGCAGTGAACGTAGTGACTGATTACGTTAAAATAGTATTAGACACATGTAATAATGATCAAACAAGATGTGGGCGAGAATATTATCGCCAAGCGTTAATCGAAGCAAATAATAGTTCATTCCTGCCCCGACGTTGGCCTGTATCGTGGGCCATGCAGTCTTGAAAGATGAGGGGAAAGCAGGTTATGGGTAGCGGCTAGGGGTAATTTCTAGAGGCGGCGAATGTGAAAATCACAACATGTACTTACGACTGTTGTACAACTTGTCGAATGTCTTAAAAACTAAACTCAGCTAAACAAAACGATCAACGGCACTGGTCGAGCAAAAACAAAGAGTGCAGGGTGCACTAGAACGTGGGAGTTACCTTGTGTACAACTTGTTGCTGCCTCTGATGGAGGCTGACACGTGATTGGCTACAGCCAGACGGGGCAGACTGCTGATGTGGCTGTGCCAATTATTCACTATTTATAATGCAAAACTTGTCTCTCTGCATTCTGAACTGTCTGAATGTTGCCCTTTTTAACTAAAACTTATAAATTACCCAGAAATAATGGGCGAAAATTATCACTATAATTTGTATGCAATTTTTAATTTAAACAAACTCTCCTTTAACCCTAAGCTATGCATTTCAAGATCCCTGTGCCGCTTCTCAGATGCTGGTTGGCTCGCGTGCACTCCTTGTTTCCGCTCTTGGCGCTGATTGGCTGGCGCCAAAAATCCTTGTTGCTGAATGGTTCCTTGCAGTATACGCCGGGAACCATGAGCTAGAGTCCCGCACTGCTTGATGGCAAGTAACGTGCGGAGACATTCCCGCCACCAGAGGAAAAGCCGCATCTACGACACATTTCCAATGGGAGTTAATACAATGGTCTAAAATACAATACTTTTATCTTAAAAGTAAATACAATATTTACAGAAAGTGAATTGTACGATAGTTGATGCGAGGGAGAGCAATGCAGAACTCGACTTCGCGAGCCCTTACAGTTTTTTTGCTAAAAAAAATCGCATGAGTTAGTCCGTAAAAAAAAATCGAAGCAGAACTGACCTAAAAAAAATACCACCCAATATCTGCCTTGCCCGTTTTTAGCTATGTATGTGAAAAAATATTTTATTTCACACACTATACGCACCTTGAATCAAATAATTTATTTAGTCAAAATCAATATGGTTTCTAGTCTTGCAGGAATAGAGAGCGTCCGATATTAAAATTAAAGCCTTTGATTGCGCGACCGTGAGATTTGGCACGCGCAACTACAGAATAATGGAGTTAATTCGATTGAAAAAATTTGATTAAAAAATTCTCGATTAAAAACATCTAGTGAGTATCATCATCCGTCAGTAAGCTCATAGAGGCGTACGACAAGGGTCGATGCTTGGGCCTTTACTCTTCCTTAACTATATTAATGACATTGTAAAGTAAGGGCTCGCATTGCTCTCCCTCACAACATAAATAAAATAAGTTTTGTATATTTATTACTTCTAAGATTGATGTACTATAGTTTTATACCATCGTACTAACTCCAGTGAAAGTATGTCGCAGGTTGCAGTTTCTCATGGCGGCGAAAAGTTTCTTCGCATTCCACCTGCGCATACGCTGTGGGCCTTCAAACACAAGTCATAACGCTCATCTCTGCCAGCTAATCAGTAACGCGGATTTGAAAACAACCATTAATCAGCAGTCGGGGGCATGGGGCGCCTTTTGGAGAGCCAAGTCGAAATTAAGAGGAGAGTTTTTAAATAAAGAAATATATACAATTACAGGAATAATATTTCTCTGTTGAAAGGTTTAGTTGAAAATAGCAACACCTAGACAGTCTATATGTATGGAGACAAGATTTTGCATTAAATAATATGGAATGATTAACACAATTAAGGCAGCAGTCAGCACCGTCTAGCTGTGGCCAATCACGATTCGGCATTGCCAGAGCCCCAGCTTAGACCTGTTGCACGGTCTTATTCAGCTTCCTTCAGATGCATCATCAAATGTTAACAAGAGGTCAGACACTGCATTCCACAATTAACCTCCGTTGTCAAGATTTCATGGCCCACGTTGCAGGCCAACTTCGGGGAAGGAATGAATTATTACCATTTGATTTTTATAAATGTGGTGATAATTTTTTCAGCGTAGATAGTCGTGTTGTGATACTGTCTATCTATTGCTAACCATTGACGTAACAAGTCACCACACCACTGTATTTCCTTTCTCTCACTATTTTCACTATAATGATTTTTAATGTGGTACTACAATTTGAGTATCATTTTGACAGATCTTACCAATAAACTAAACTCACACACGAATCCACTCGTAATTTCACCTCCTATTGATCTAATATTAAGAGTTAAGTCATGGAAAAGACTACCATTACAGGCTAACCTTAAACTGGTGACCCCCGTTAAAAAAAAATCTTTTTGTTTGCAATTAAAACAGACCTGAGGAGATAACTTGAAAGGAATACAGTGCTTCAGTTTCAATAATAAACACTCATACAGACCTTCAGTAAAATCCTAATTTCAATGCAATTAACACGTGTGACACACGCGACTCAGCCGACGCTGCAACCGCCGCCACGCTGGCCGGCCAATTCCTGGATGCTCGCACACGGGCACCAAGGATTCAGATAAATTATTTTCTGTCGTAGACACATTCCAGAGAACCCATAGGTATAGGAAGTTCTGCATCGACGCTAATATTAACGCAGAATAACTCCAGGATGTATCATATAATTTGAAATCTTCATTAGGATGCATTGTTCGGAATAATGATTTCTGTACAAATCTTTAGTTATAAATTTCAAGTCCACCTAAAAATTACAATTCACATAGGATGTCACAAGTTTTTTTCCGAATTTTCACATGAAGATTCGTATCGGATATTTATATGACACGCGCAAATCATTTCACGAACAGAATTGATACAATGCTCGAAAACATGCGCAGCTAGTGAAAGTTCAGCATGTGGAAATAATTTTATATCCGTAAAAATCAATCCATAATCCAAGTGGAAGGCAAGTGAAGTGAATAAATAATATTGCAAAATGAACTTAACGACAATATAAATAATTTTAACGGTCAGTAAAAATAAGGCCATCTCATATACACACGTGCCCAAATGCATTTTCCGTATCAAATACAGTGAATAATAACTATGTGTTAGGAATCATTCTTTTGATACTGTCTCTCTAAAATCTTCACTACCATTTATGTATGATTTATGTCTTATATGTCTTTGTATAATCTTAAGATCTTTTGATATTTTTAACTGTTGGCCGCTGCAGCTGCATAGTGCATCATTTCCGATAACGCATGCAGAACATCCTACGCACGACCTCAATATGAGGTTGATGCAGGACACACTGCTCAAATTCAGTCACGCTCGAAGCGCTGAATAGTGACGGCACTCAACAGCACTAATGAGTTTGGCAACTCAGCAGGAGCACGGCAGCGTGGCACGCAGCAGACAGCCATTAACAGTGAAAACAAACATTCTTCAACCGGTGAAAATCTTAATCATACTATTAGTAATACGATTAATCAAAATATCCATTCCCAACCCATAGATCGAATTGAAAGATTATAGTTTTTAGGTGTGCAGATAATTGTGACGAGAAGGATAAAATGTCACTTTGCAATAACTGACGTCGCAACGAGATGAGAGAAAATACGTCAAGAAAACACAGGGCGACTCTATACCAGAGTTGATTGACTGCTAAGAAGATAATACGGAATACATAAATGAAGCAGGGGTGTGCTCCAAGCAAGGATGTATTTATGTTGAAAGAAGCGATCACGGCACCGAAAGTGGCCGCATGAGGGGGCTGCACTCAAGGCCAGTTGTCATGGAAAGACTGAGGCACGTCCCAGGGTTGTAAGATCCCAAAATTATTCGAGTTGTTGGAGTTGCCAAGGTTCGGTTCCGAGAATGGCTGTGCCCAGGGAAAACAAAATGATAAAACTCGGTCTGATGGGTTATCCATGTGAGGTGACAAGATTGGGCATGAACCAGGGACAGGTATATAGTTCCCAACACAATATAAAAATTACACGTCAGGAATGATTCGTGCCACAGGAACGTATCTTTGCCTGAGAACGCCCCTGAAAGAAATTGTTAGATGTACAAACAGATTTCTTTGGTGAACCAGTTTGGTAGTTGTTTTTACCAGTTGGCAAAATGAATGAATTTATAAGTATGATTAGCTTCTGTGAGCTGTACTAAATTGACTTGACACAGGTGCTCGCAGTTTCAAGGCACCCTTGAAATGTGTCAAATTAAATTATGAATTTAAATAATTCAGCAAATAAGCACCCTTGTGTGTTGCCCTTATTGGGGCTCAACACAGCTAACTCCCATTTTTTTTCAATCAAAATGAAAAAGGTTAGGTGTTGATAAGTAATACCGCTCACGGATATTCGGTGAAAAGAAACAAATGATTTATCTTTGGTATGGTTTACTTCTCTTCCCAATGAACTTATCTCATTTGTAACTCTGCTGGAGAGATGATAAGAAATCTAATGAAGGATTTCTTGCACAGGTCAGAGTCGTGACTTGGTCCACGGGTCCTGCCGGTGGTCTTGACAGACGTGGACTGTAAGCCGTCTTTAATCAACTCTTCTGATTTATAGCCGTGGTTGTTTTGGACTTCTACATAGTACCGGGGTGAATTAAAGGCCGCAAGAAAAATGCATTCTTCAGCCGAGGCCTCATTGTGAGATAACCACACTTCATTCTGCCTGTCTCATACAGAGAGGCAGAATGAGAAAACATAGGAGCCACAGAATAAAATAAACATACTTAATTAGGTTGTGGAAACACATATTAAGTAGTCTTAAGGTCTAAAATATAATGAAAAATAATATTAAGTAGAACAAGATTTGATTATTATCCGAAAATGATGGTTATGCTGCCTAATTTAGGTTGTAGCCATGGTGTAAACAATAGAATTCTCACATGAAAAATGTTACACCATGCTAGCTGGATATCAATTGATTATCCTCTTATAGCCGATCAATGATAATGTATGATATA
>SDVV010010851.1:0-16078 GCA_016164225.1 Gammarus roeselii
ATAACACATAACAGACTGATACCTCTCGAGTTGCAGCATTCATTTTTATCTCCTTTGCCCTTATATAGCGGAACAATGCAGGCACTGCGCCACTCACTCGGTACCACGCCTGCCGCAAAACACAAGTTCAGTAGCCTCACCAACCATTCGACAATCGTTACTCCACCCTTCTTCAGGCACTCGGTCGCAACTCCATCCAAACCAGGGGCTTTCCCTGCTTTCATCGCGTCCACCGCCTCCTGTACCTCTTCCCTGGTAATGTCCGCAGTAAGTCTTTCTCCCAAAACTGGCATCCGAGCACCACCACCCACAGCAACAATGTCAGCCTCTCTGTCATCCTCGACATTCAGCAACTGATCAAAATACTCGGCCCACCTCTTCCGTACGTTACCACTTTCCAACAACAACTGGCCGTTTTCATCTCTCAGATCAGAAGAGCAATGAGGAAACACCAACTTCAGCAAATGCCCTCTGGTTTCAACTTCCAAAGCCAGACAAAACAAAGTTAGCAATTCCTCTGATTTGCCACACAATATATTCTAGTATTTTAGCAGGTCTGTCCTGAAGAGCCGACCCTTGACAGAAAGCAAATCCAAGCTGCCCAATAAACTAACATTGTCCAAATCAGAGACTCCATCACTATTTCTGGTCAATATTCTCTGGGGAACGCCAAGCAGTTTGCAGTACCCACAAAATCCAGCGTTCCTAACGCAAGATGCATGGCTACTCAATAAGTGGGACAATTTGTGCAACATACAAGGGTACAAAAACTCCGGGAAGCTACTGACAGTTGATCTCAACGCGCAGTTTATCAACCCACCAGCCTATGCAGCCACCGCACGAATATGATGGTGGAATCGAGACTAGAGTCCTATCCACAATGACACCCAAGTCTCACAGTGCAGTGACAATCCTCAATGAAGTACTGGATAACTGATGGTCATGAACCTTTCAATTCGTCTTGTGATTGAATATAATCTCATGGCTATTAATCTGCTCTGATAATCTTTCCTTAACCCTGGCGATTTTCAATGTGAAACTTCTCATTTCTTATGTGAAAAGTCCCTCTAGATTACTTTAGAGTAAGGGTTCCGTCTCGGCCGCGAGTTCAACCGTTCTCATAGGTTCGTTCTTCATTATGTGCAGAAACAGTTATTTTGTCAATTATTTAATTCCCATTTATTATTTTGGTATGCATGCACATAATGCATATAGGGAAATGCTCTGCAACTCATTTTTTTCCTAAAACAGAAGTGCAGGTTTCATGCGTGGCTTCAAAAGCAGATCCGTGTTTCAGCACTTTTTTTTACTAATGTAGCACCTAAGCAAAGCACACTGTGAAGCGAAATAGTATTTATTTGTAGCAACTACTATTTGAAAATTTAGAGCTTATTTAGCCTGATAAATTAGGTAATTCATCTTTTGTGTTCCTAAGTCCCTGGTAATAATTGGATTGTAAAGTTAAGTCGGTCATTTTATGCTCGTTTGCTGATGGTTTGTTACCGGTTGGGTTGCAGACATTGTCTATGACTCATGTGGGATGGGGTAACAGGGGTGAGGTTGCTAGCTTCACGCCCCGCCCTCTGCATTTCCATCCGAACTTGAAGCCGGCCGGAGGCAGACATTGTCTTGCAGCCAGGTGAGTTGTCTTTTTAGATCTTTTCACTTATGTGGGATCCAGAGAGAGCAATAATCTACAACTGGTTGGCATTGTTCTGCATTTGTAAGCCTCAATCCTACAGGCATGTGTCTTAGCATGGCCAGAAAACCACCTTTGTTTCCTCAAGCAGATGAGGAATGGGTGCGGTTAGCGTACAGCCTGTTGTGATGCGTAGGACCGTGTTTTGTAATTAGAGAATTAATGAGAAAGGGAGTAAGGTCAGACGACTAAGCTGCATGTGTGTAGGAAGTGATGGATCCGATGCATTGTTTGAACAGTGTTGTAATTGGTTCCTTGGAGTATCCACAGGTAGTTGTGAGAAGTGCGTAGTTAAGGCCCACTGTAGGTTTGGCTTTAGTGCCCGATGTTGTCTGTGTGAAGTTTAAATGTCCTTCCCGTACGAGAAGTTACTCCAAGGATAGTTACAGAGGGACTGGAATATAAGAGTGTTGTTGGACGTGACATGAGGGCGGATGCGGTGTCTACTGTAATCTTAAGCTAGTTATGTGAGGGATGAATTGCTTGCGGACATGTTCATTCCAGCAGCAGAGTTCAAAAGGGTTCGGGCATTGCAGGAGGTGTGCCGCCGCTGTGTGATTGCAAGGTCATCCGGGTATGCTCTGATGTAATTTTGATTTGATGCAAGCCTCATTTCCAAAGGAGCCTCAACGTGAGTCATAATAGGCTCACCCGTAGAGCGCGACCGTCATTGGTTCAGGTAATTTCGCACGGCTTCGCGTGCAAAAAGATCAGTCTTGTCAAGGTGAAATCAAGAACATATTTCAATTGTGGCATATTTGTGTACTAGCGCTTACAAGAAAGTAAAGAGTTGACGCGTATCTACGTAAATTTTTTGTTATCTCTGCTCGTAATGGGGTGGAGAGACCATATCACTTGCACAGGCGTTTGGGGTTTAGACAGCTTTGTGTAGTGCGGTGTGTTTTCCGAAAGCAATAAGCTTTTTCCGATAGGTTAGGTCAGTGAGTAGGCTTAGTAGGTTGCATGGGGGATTTAAGGAAGCTTGTCGGGCTGCTGCGAGTGCGTTAGTAATTCATCCGTAAGTTTTTCACGCTGATAGCCACTTGGTGGCAGCAGGGGCAAGGTGGCGTGCTTGGTCCCATGTCGACATCCATCAGGTGGTTGTGAGTTACCCACGTGTGTCCCGTTCACAAGCGGTTGATGAACGCTTGGTCTTTTCAGTTGGTGAACGTTGTTTCCCATTCTCCGACTGAGGGTTTGACTGTAAGCATTTTTTTTGTCCACTCTGTTGCCACATTTCATCCCATCGGGATGTTATATGGGAGTTGATAGGGAACCAGTCCAAGTAATGTACTGCAAAAAATTGTTCTTTGTTAGTAAATGCCAGTTTAGTGAGCCAATCCGCAAGTTCGTTTTCTCTTATTCCCGCGTGCCCGGGGATTCAGCAGAATTCGACTGCCTGACTCGTTTCGGACATCACAAAGAGATCATGCTCCATTTTACGTAGAACGAGATGTTCGTAGTGCAGTGTTTCAAGCTGGGTGAGGACACTCAGACTGTCTGAGAATACAACGTATTTGGGAAAGCGATGTATTTTTGCAATAGATGACTAGTTCGAGTGCGTGGAGCTCCGCAGAGAGGACGGAGGCCTCTTGTGGGAGGGTGGCCGAAGGTGGGATGTCCACGCACACAGCGGCGGCTCCCACTCCGTCCGCGGTTTTCGAGCCGTCAGTGTATATATGACGGTGCTCTAAATATTCATCTTCAAGTAGTCTTAGGGATTTCTGCCGGTCCGCGTTAGTTGGAGTAGTTGCTTTATAGTACACTTGCAGTTCTATGTTGACAGGTGGTGGGTTGATCATCCATGTTGGTGTGTTAATTTGAAGGATTCGGTAGGAAAATGAAGGCTTAATAACCTTACGGTTGATGTTTAGCGAGTTCAGTAGGTTTTCCATACGTAGGGGAAACGGTGGGCATATATTATTTTTAGCCGCGAAAAGGCACTTATCGGATATGTTGGTGATGTGGCCGAGTGCTGGGTTGTTGATTAGACTTCTGGTCTTAAAATAGTATTATAGCAAAAGTTTGTCTCGCCGGTGCGGAAGTGGATGTTCGATAGCAAGCACGTTGAGAAATTCGATTAGGGTGGAGCGGAATGCGCCGGTTGTGATACGCATAGCATTGTTTGCGATGGTCGAGGGTGGTTTTGGCTGCTGAATCGTAGACAACGGCTCCGAAGTCCATGCGTGATCGTTTAGTTGCCCTGAACAACGTCATTCCGGTGTCCATGTTGCCGCCAAACTTCAGGGATGTTACCGATTGGATAAGTCCCGTCGACCTTCTGCAGCTAGTCTCCAGGGCTGCAATGTGAGGTCTCCCACGTGAGTTTAGGGTCCCACACAAGACCTAGGGTTTGTATCGTTTCTTCATATACTAGCGGGGTGTTGTGCAGCGTTAGGGCTGGTTTCAAGCGTAAGCCGGGCACAAGGGTAAAGTGCATGCTTTTAATTTTGGAGGGCAAGAATCGGAAGCCCAGTTCTCGACTAGGTTTAGGCACATCTGGAGCTCATATTTGAATTGATATGAAGCTAGGGTGTCTGAAGCTTATTTGTAGGTCGTCCATGTATAATGATGAGAGCGGTCTTCCATCTCGCGGAAAAATGTCGGCTAACTGATAGATTTTGAGGATAAAAAGAGTAACCGAGGACGCTTCCCTGGGGGACTCCCATTTCTTGCGGATATGACGGAGACTGAGTGTCGCCAACCATGACCCTGAAGGTGCGGTTTTGTAGAAATTGGTGGATGAAACGTGGCAGGCGACCTCTCAAGCCTTTACGGTGGAGATCCTTCATGATCCCGTATTTCCACGAAGTGTGGAATGCTTTTTCAACAACGAAAAAGATGGAAACCACATGTTCTCTTCGGACGAAGACCTGTTTATTATCTGATTCTAGTGGTACGAGGTGGTCCGTTGTGGAGTGGCGCTTACGGACACTGCACTGGATGTTATCAAGGCCTGCATGCATTTCAAGGTAGTCAACTAGGCGTGAGTTTATCATTTTTTCCATAGTCTTACATAGGACGCTAGTTAGGGCAATGGGACGGTAGTTATGCGGGTCGCTGTGGCTTTTTCTGGGTTTAGGCATCGGGATAATTACGGATTCCTGCCATTGATCGGGAAAGAATGAGTTTGAATACAACGCGCTGAATTTAGTTATTTAGTATGTTCGGGAGAGCATTGTCAGAAAGGTGTTTGATCATATTGATGAGCACTTGGTCCAGCCCGGGTGAGGTTTCACGAGTGTGGTCGATAGCATAATGTAGCTCATGGAGGAAGAAAGGTTTGTTGGAGAATTCTTCGTTTGCAAAGGTGGCTCACTTTCTCTCAGTTTTTTTTCCCCATTGAAAGGAAGCAGTGTAATTTGATGATTGCAATATCTGGCTGCAAGTTTGAGCTAGCTTATCCGCGATATCTGCGTTTGAAGAATACACTCTCTCCGTTCGTCAGAATGTGGATTGGTCGCTCGGGGCGACCTTGGATACGTCTGATTTTTCCCCACACTTGGGAAAGAGGGGTGTTTCAATCGATTGTGTCTAATAATTCGATCCAGCTTTCTCGCTTCTTCTTCACGCGAAGTTTGCGTACCGTGACGGGTTCCCTTTTCTAGGCTACTCGGTTCCTGAGGGACCGTGCGTGGCGGAAGGCCCTGTATATCCTTTCGCGCCGGTCCATTGCTTCTTGTACCTCCGAGCAACACCAAGGTTTTCGGAAAAAAATTGAGGGTAAATATTGGGGAATGCATGCAAGCCTTGCACTTTGGAATTTCTCATACAGATGTATGACGAGATCGTGCTCTGAAATGTTTTTGGGAAGCTGGCTTTCCGGTAGTTGAATCGAAGTTCTTGTGCGTCATGATTGTTTGGTCAGTTAGTAAGGAGCGATATGATCACTGTCATGTGTTGAAGGCAGGACTCCCCAAACGAGTTGGGGAGCTAAAGTAGGGGAAAAGATTGATAAATCGATGGCGGTCTCACATTCGAGGGTGATCAGAGTGGGTTGTCCGTCGTTAAGGAGGATCAGGTAGTGTGTGTCTATGGTGCTGGCCATCATCACTCCCCTGGGGTTTGTTCTCACGCATCCCCACTTCGTGGTAGCTGTTGAAGTCTCCAAGGAGGATTACGGGATGATGCAGTTGATTAAGCAGATTGGTCATTAGTGCCTCCGTGAGATCGTGGTTTCATGACTAGTAGATAGATACCACTGTAATTGGTCTTGAGATCCATATCTTCACTGCGACAGTTTGGAGTTCTGTTCTCAGAGGGAGGAGGTGATGAGGTATGCTTCGATGAATCGTAAGTGCCACTCCGCCGTGTGCAGTCACATTATTGTGGCCTTCGTGACGATGTATGACATAATGAGGAATTGTGAGGGTGGCGGTGTCACGGAGTTTAATCTCCTGGAGGCCTACCACAAAAGGTTTATTGGTGGAGATTAGCGATAATCATTAATCTCTTATGCTTTCAAGTCCCTGGCTATTCCACTGAAATATTGTACCGTTGTTCATTTCGGATCTGTATCACGCTCAGATCTTGATGGTCTGGAGCAGTCGCGCGGTTAGTAGGAACATACGTGTGGTGTTCGTGTCTAAGGTGCAGGTGTCCTAGATCGAGAGCGTTCACAAGAGCATCTGCTTTCTGTAGAACATGATCTTCTAGACCCACTGCGTTCTCGGCTGTAAGTGCTCTTGGAGGAGGACGAGGGAGTGCGATCTTTGTGTTTGCTTCTTGAGTGAGCGAGTGTCTCTTCTATGGAGGGTTTTATAAACATGAAGTAAGAATGACAATCGCGCAGGCGATTGTCATTCTTACTTGTGAGATGTTCTGGTGTCGGGCGTGTTAGCTGAGGGTCGATTTTGCTGGATGCAGTCGCAGTTAAGACGGTCAGAAATTGTTCAACGCTCTATCATCTTCATCATTCAGGACTTCATGGAAGGTCTGAACAAGGTTGGTGAGTAGTGTTGTGTCTTAGAATTGTGTTTTGAAGTGATGAGTGGGATATGGACATTAATTTTATTTAGAACCACCGGTCTTGCCCAAGTATTCGAGAAGAGAGAAACAGGTCTGTTCAAGGCTGTAACTTAGCAAGCTGTAAAGCATTTCATGATGGGAATGATTTTTGCTTATTTCCAGGTGTTGGGCATTGTATTGTGAAGAATGGAATGATTAAAAATGTCAGTCCTGTTGTTTCAGATGAATGTATGATATGCTGTCAGAGCCTGTTGCAGACAAGTTTTTGGTCTGGCTGCCAGCAGCTACGGTCATGACTGATGATAAGAAAATGTCAGTCAGTGTGTGGGTCGATTTGTAATTCAACTGTATCTGAGTCTCCTCTTATTCTATAAATGGTGTGGCAGGTGGTAAGTGTTTTAGTGTAACCTCTTGATGATCTGATGGAATGGTGTGCGTGTTGGTTGGTAGGATCGCCTCAAATGTCTATATGGTTTGTGATCTTACTGTTGAGGCTCCGGATGAGTTTCCATAATTTTGAAGGTGAAGTTTGGCAGTTGGCGTTTGCCATCACATCCCACCACAAGTTTGTCTGTTACTCACACATGTTTGAATCTATTTCTGCCTACATCTTCTCTTCAATGCAGTGTATGTGCCTGAGTGGTGTTGAGTTTAGATAAAAAGCACTTTTTGGCAAGGAGTGCTCGCATAGGGGTGAGGGTGTCTTATGTTTTGGTGTTGGAATTGTAGCTATGTGAGTTGGTGTTCTAGTGTTTAAATTGCAGCTACAGGAGTTGGTGTAATAGTATTGGAATTGTGGCTATGTGAGTTGCCCTATGAGCGTGTCTAGATGTGCTGTCTCAGTGTAGATTGTTGGGCTGTGCATTGTGCCGTTTTAGCTTTCCTGTTATCTATATTCTTTTTATCATTGCCATATAAGCCAATTGTTAATATAATAGACAACAGTGCAGACAAATTCCAGTTCCTTAACCTGTGTTAACCTAACAAATTTAGGAACCGTGTTATGTTAATGCATGGCTGAGTGCTTCAATTCCTTTATTTTGTTGAAGGGATTTGATATTGTTAGGGGTGATACTGACAGCTGAATGCAAGCATGGTGTTAGCTCGTTTTCAAGAAATGGGGTTAGTTTTGTTGAACACTGCTGCGACTGCTAATGTTGCTTCCATTCACTTGTTGAATGTTGATGTCTGAGTGCTGGCTGTTTATCATCTCCCATCTAATGATGAGGCTTCCTATTATCGGCACATTCAGCTGATCTTGATGTTCTGAACGGTGACTAGAAGGTGTGGTCATTTTGGGTGACATTAACCTGCCCTCCTTAGCTTGGCCTTTTGAGAATGCTTCGGATGTGTATGTATGCACACGGGATATGTCTTTATTGGACCGTTTTCTTTCTATTGGTCTGATACAGGGGGTGACTAGTGGGCACTATTCTGGTAGGTGATTCCATTTTGGGCCTTTGTCTTACATCCAGGTTGGAGCAGTGAAGAGGTGCTCTCCCCATTTCCTTCTTGTATGCACTCCACTATTGTGTGTGTGTCTTTTCCATGTGGCACATTGAAGAAATATTGACCCCTTTCACAGAAGAAGATACCTTTGGCATAGGGGGAAACTGTGATGCTATATCAGGGTCCCTGTTTGATATTGACAGCTGGAATTTATGTACCTGTCAGTCAATAATTGTTTTTTAAACCTGGTGTCCATTCTGTTGAGGTTGGTTGATCTGCATATCCCAATTAACAATGGGGCCCAGTCCATGCCATGGTCTGTTCATCCACCTCAGCAGTTGATGCAATAGAGATCTTTTGCCTGCTAAGAATTCAAGCCTGTGAGAGCTTCCTTTGGTAAAGGGGATCCTCATTCTGTGCTGGCAATAGGTGTATTTAACACCTTGAACCACCACCAGTATCAAACCTATGAGAACCAGAATTGTGCTCTGTATGAGGAACATCTCATGGATCGATGATGAAGTGTCCAATGCTTTTTCATTCATACGTCTGCAGAAAGAAGGTTTGTTAAAACGTAGGTCCTCTTCATGTTGCTGCTGGTGAGTATGTTGACTGTCAACAGGTCATGAGTGAAGCTTTTGTTGATGCATTTGCATCAGTTTTTGTTCTTGAGGCTGTGAGCATGGCTCCCTTGTGTGTTCCCACCCTCGACTGGAGATAGGGTGGGGCGCGCTGGGAGTCTGGGGATGTTCAGGTATTCATCTAATAGCCAACTGATGGTTGTTGTCTGCAGGTTCATCTTCAGTATCCTTGGCGTTTAACCCCACTTCTGAATCAGCCTAGCTGATCAGGAACCGTCTCCAGTCGGTGAAAAGGGTGAGAGAGCGTCAAGGTGAATCCTCCACTATCCAAGGTTCTGCGGTGGGTGCCGCCCATGTCTGTGATGTAGCCTGGAAGTGGGAGACCTGGATCAGACACTGCTCTGCATTTGCTGGATCCAGACTTGAACCCAGAGGACATTCAGGAGATGAGTGGCTATTTTAAAGCAGTGAAGCTTGTAGGGGTTCTGCAGCACAATCCGACAGCTACCCAGGGGTGGAACGGGTGTCAGCCAGAGAGCAGCACGCCCAAGGTGCCCTGTTTTATTCTTTAGCCCAGGTGAGCCTGGTCCCAATGGTCAAAACCCGGGTTGGTGTGCGCAGAGTTGGTATTGGTTTGGCAGGCTCCATGACCTTGCCACTTGAACAGCTTGGGTGGGCATTTTGCCATCACTTACAAGGCTCCTAATCCAGCATGGACGGATGCCCAAACCAGTTGTCGCTCAGGTGCTTGCAAAGCACCTGTAAAGTTGTGCAGACACTCTCTCAAAGCTTTTGTGTTTGAACACTGTTTCAGAGGTCTTTCATTATTTTCTGGTTTCTTTCCAGACTTGTGGCTGGATTAAATTGTGATCCCCTTGACTGGAGTAAATTGTGATCCCCAAGTTCACGGGCAAGTCAAGGTATGATTTCAGGTTTGATTGAAGGCAATGAGATTATCTCCCCACACCAGTTTGGATTCAGGCAATTTCAGTCTACCGGAGGATCAGCTCCTTGAGGATTATTAAAATTTTTTGAACTGGATGGATGATGATTTGGTTGTGGATGTTGTGCTGCTGGATTTTTTGAAGGCATTCAATGTTATTTCTTATGTGTTGATTCACAAGCTGAGGGAGGTGGGAGTTAGGGCAATTCTGCTTGGCTGGATATCGTAATGAAGGGCTGTCGTCTTTCAAGTCATTTGCCAATGACTACAAGCTGTTTTTTGGGTAAAAGAGTCCGCAGTTACATAAGTATCTTGTCTGCAGTCGGATCTGGACAGAGACAGTGCCGTTCCTGCATCTTGGGACTCAAGGTTGATCTCAAAGTGCTTTGTGTTAAGGATTGTTTGTAAGTTTGCAAAGTGAGCTGATAAGGATCTGCTGGAAGAGGATTCCATTGAAGCTTGTTCAGTTCAAAAGAAGCCTGGGTGTGGTGGTGAATGTGAAACTGAAATTTTTCCGTCATGACAGAGATAAATGATGGGAAAAATTTCAGGATTGGCCAACAACATGCTGAGATTCATCGTTGACCGTAGTCCTCACTTCATGGTGTCCCTCTTTGTGATGCCCATAATGCCTGTCATGGATTATTGTTGATCAGTGTGGAATTAGGTTTTCTTGAGGATTTCAGATTGCTCAAGTCTGTGCAGAGAAGATGGACAAAGAGTGTGGATAGACTGGCTGAGTTGGATTACATGACCAGACTGAAGCAACTTGGGCTATTTTCATTAAGGGGAAGGTTTTTCAGGGCAAACCTAAATAAACAGTGGATGATCATCTATTGGTTGGATGGTGGCATCAATCTGGGGGGGGGGGTCTTTTGAAAGTTCCTGATGTGAAAACACATGACCATCTCAATAAACTTTTGATGCTGGCTTGTAATGCTGACATCAATAAGAGATTCTTTGGATCACGATGCGTCTAGGTGTGGAACAGCCCTCCAACTTATGTGGTGGAGTCAGATTCCCTGGCCACATTCCGGACGTTGCTGGTAGAGTTTCTGGGGGATTTATATTTTGTCCATTTAGCTAAAAGGGGATCCTTCTTTCACATGGTGATCTCATAACTTTGGGATCTACCTGTAGGATGCCTCATCTTTTTATGAGTAGATCATGCAGCTGACCTTTTCTGACATCCTGCCTGCATGTGGGGTGATGGGGTGCTTCTGTGCCTTGATGTTCTGGTATTGGAATGGTGGTTGAGTGGGTTGTGGTGTGTGTGCATCTGAGTGCATTGTATCACCCACGCGCTTTTCTGCTGTGCGGTGTGCTGTTCTAGCTCAATGTAGCTATATGTATATATATATATATATATATATTTATCTTTCATACTGTTTTTACAAGCCAATGGAGCACACTAATTCCAGTTCCTAAAATTGTGTTTACATAGCTGTTCTTGAGATTGAATTGGCGCGCACCGCTGTTCTAGCCTCCCCCAGCTCTGTTGCTCCTCACTGGTTTGTGGTACTGCTGGAGGAGGCAGCAAAGGTAGGAATAACTAATCTCGATACTACACCCGCATGCCTTGCATTGCTGGTCTCTCCTAGGTCAGCTGTTCCTCACTGCTGTGATGCAGCTGGAGAGGTCTGCAAGGATGAGAAATCATACTTGTGTGGTGGCTGAAAAGGTTGGCAAAGTTTTTCAAATCAACTGTCTGTAGGTCGAGCCGTTTATGCACTTCCATCCTATGTAGCGCAAGTATCTGCCCATTAATCGAGTATACATTCTGTGTTTGGAACAATGCAGCATATATAACTCATGTCCTGCTCTGCACTCTCGATGCTGACAGGTTCTGCAGTTCAGAGGCCAGCAAGAATGTTGTCAGTTGCTTGAAGCATAAATTTCTGGATTGCTTGGCACACTATTTTGCCATTTTCTCTAATTCTGGTGTGCTTGACATTTATGCCTTGCGCTCTACTGTGCATTCAGGCCTATTGGGCTTGTTGAGCAGTCATGATTCCACCAAGGTGAGTAATCCAAGGCATGAAACATTTTGAGGGCAGAAACCTGAATAAGCCTTTTATATTCTTCAACACAAGATGCCTAACATTGAAAATTTAATTAGTTCAAACTAGATGAGATAGAGTAGGAAAAATTGACAAACTACATCAGGGACAAGACCAAAAAAACTTAGATCCTAAATTCTCACCTGAAATAATCACTGCACATAGCTAGAATAAACTTGTGGGCAAGGTAGAGGCGACCTTCACAGGCCAAGGTCACGTCAGCAAAGCATCCCTGAAAAGTCATGTATGAAACTGATTACTCATGAGTCAATATGCTGTTAACCTAGTGCTTTACATTTAACATAAATGATATGTAACTAGCTAAATGATCATAGGATTAGCTATTCAAGTAGTTATTGTGGATTCACTAGACCAGTTATTACAATCATTATTTGACAAGCTTTTGGCCCATTCAAGACAAACATGTGGAAAACATTGATTGTCCAAGACAACTATAATTTCAAGAAAATTATCTCACCCGGTGACGCAGCTGAGCAACCTCATTCACCAGCGTCAGCTGATGACTGCCCCATGTTAGCATCAGCTCTTCTGACACCTCCATTATGGCCCAAACCTACAAGTAAAAATTCAAAAATACAACCTTTGAAGTACATAACTTACAGTTCATGTTATCCTGCATAAAACTACTATCAAGACAATCATGCACCAAAATCAACTTTCAATTATTGACCCAAAAAAATAACATAAAAACTGTATGGGAGCCATACCCTCCTGAATGGGGGTGGCAGCCCACACCACCATTGTTTATTCATATGAAAAGAAAACTAAACTGCACCAATAAGAAGAGCATGGTCATAGTATCAGCTAAAATCAGTTCATTGACACAAATAGCACAGATTTGAATCTGGCATCAGCTAGAAATTTTTTATGCAAGTCTTAATCTGCTGCAGTCTTTTGTGATTTTCTTCTGTCAGTTTGTCAAATTTCATCACAGATATCAAACTTTTACAGTTGATAATTTAGGGGGCTGCAGCAAAACTTTTTCTGGAAGTTATTTCCCTAACCCATGAAGTTTATGGGAAAACAATTCACTTTTTGAACAGAATATATTCACACCTAAGTTGTTCACCCCTGAGTCAAAAAGAAGTCCACAGTTGGCTAAAGGATTATTTGAATAGATATCCAAGTAGTTTAACTTCCTGTTATCATGAAATTAGCCACAGCATATTTTTTTATTTCAAGACATATACATTCAAATGAAACAATATGTGTACAGAATAACATTCAAGCATTTTTCAATGTGAAAAAAAAGCCATTTTAACAAGATATATGTATGCTTGATTAGTTTTGGCTCTGGTGGGAATTTCCCAATGTTTCATATATATTTACAGCAATGCCTTGCTAATTCAACCCTTGTTTTAAACATCAGATAATTTGATACCACAACTTGAATAAAACAATTTGACAAATGTGTGTCACAATAATTACATTAACACTATCAAAACATCAATAGCTTCCTTAGATAGATCAACCATGTCAAAATAGGACTTAGAATGTGGCTCCCTTGTGTATTCCCTTGCCTGGACTGGAGATGGGGTGGGGCATGCTGGGGGTTTGGTGATGTTCAAATACACACTTAAAAGCCAACTTATGACCCTTTGTCAGCATGTAACCATACTTCTGGACAGCCAGATCAGCTGTTCAGGAACAGGCTCAATCAGTAAAAAAGGCAAGAGCAGGCAAGGAAAACCATCTCCTATCCAAGGTCCTGGGGCGGGTGCATGCCCAGGTGTGTGATGTGGCCTGGAAGTGGGGACCTGCATTCTGACACCTCTGCACTCATCAAACCCAGAGGAAACCCAATGGTCCATGTCTAACCCAGAGGTGGAGTTTGACAGAAAGAGGTTATACTGCCTCTTGTTCAGAGACAGCCCAGCTTGGTAGACAGGTCCCAGAGGTCCAACCCAGATTGGTTGACAGGTCCCAGAGGTCAAAACCCAGATTGGTTAGCACGTGGAGAGTTGGTGTTGGTTTGGCAGGCTCTACAACCTAACCTCTTGAACAGCTTGGATGGGCATTCACAAACACTCACAGTTCGGTGCACTCATCAAGTTCAAGTTCAGTGTGCTCAAGCTGTCAAAACTTCATGTTGTGTTGATTTGTCACTGTGACAAGGTATGAAGCTAAAGAATGTACATGTATAATTTGATTTCATGGTAACAAGAAGTATGTAGTATTTTCATACTACATTTAATTTATATTCATGTAGGTACCTAATATAGAACAAAAAAATACTATTACCACATATACATTGCAGGTATGTACAGTAGCGAAATAAAATTATTTTATGATAAAAGATAAAGATAAAACTTCAATGATCATTCCTGCTTGACATTTGAACTCATTGGAAATTAAATTGATATTATCCGCACAGAAGGGTTGTCCAAATGTAATACCGTAAGAAATTTTCACATCAATTGAAATTCCACGCGGGAAAAGTCCAGATTATTTATTCCGCTACAGACTAACCATAAAGAAATATTCTTTCACTACTGTACATACATTTATAATATGTATCCTGAGCTATTCAACACCGCAATGAATCCATATTTGGGCATGTAGCATATTTGACATATATGCTACATGCAAAAATTATTTGAAAATTTGCCCAAGTGAAGTTTTTTTCAAGCGAGAAATTTATTAACGAATAATTAAAGTTCCACAAACTTTGATGCTGTGACTATAGTTTCCAATCAATAGTTGTTGTATTTGGTGGTTCTGCAGTTGGCCTTTCAATGTGAAATCTGTTGGTGCATGTAATATCACACAACAAGCCAGCCCTTGATGATCTGATGTATGATTCGTTAGAATTTGTCTAGACCAGATGAAGTTTGATTCATTTGTAGTAAGTAATGTTTGTACGCATAATTTTGTACGTTGAATAACAAAATTGCTGTAGGATCAGCTGCCGTTATCTTGCCCTAATACCACAGCTCAGTCGTAAGGAGACTTTAGAGCATACTGTCCTGCATCTGCACTCAAGCTTTGCTGGTGTGTGTGTGTGTGTGTTTTTTTATGCTGACAGTAAACAGAAGCCCAAGCTGAAGGAAAACTCCCAAGCGTTTGAGATAGTAGATGCCATCAAAGACTTTAATTTAAGGTAAACACTGCTGCAGAACTAGACAACTGTCCAGTGGTTCTCTCAACCCTAACCGCAGGAAAAACATGTTTTTTTTTTAATGAATTTTCAATTATCTTGAAAAGTCGCTGTGACCTCAGCTTGGGCCCCACCAAATTTGGATCAAATAGTATTAGAGTGTATTGGAGATAAAAAAATAAGTGATAGAACTTGTGTATTTTTACTATAGCTATATCGTTGGACCTCTAGAAATGGGGTATGCGGAGAAAGTGAAAAAATATGCAGATTTGAGCTCATACTTAAGTATATTTGTCCAGTGGGAAATCTGGTGGGAAAGCTGAAGTATCCTGCTGTGACTATAGTTTCCAATCAATAGTTGTTGTATTTGGTGGTGCTGCAGTTGGCCTTTCAATGTGAAATCTGTTGGTGCATGTAATATCACACAACAAGCCAGCCCTTGATGATCTGATGTATGATTCGTTAGAATTTGTCTAGACCAGATGAAGTTTGATTCATTTGTAGTAAGTAATGTTTGTACGCATAATTTTGTACGTTGAATAACAAAATTGCTGTAGGATCAGCTGCCGTTATCTTGCCCTAATACCACAGCTCAGTCGTAAGGAGACTTTAGAGCATACTGTCCTGCATCTGCACTCAAGCTTTGCTGGTGTGTGTGTGTGTTTTTTTTTATGCTGACAGTAAACAGAAGCCCAAGCTGAAGGAAAACTCCCAAGCGTTTGAGATAGTAGATGCCATCAAAGACTTTAATTTAAGGTAAACACTGCTGCAGAACTAGACAACTGTCCAGTGGTTCTCTCAACCCTCACCGCAGGAAAAACATGTTTTTTTTAAATGAATTTTCAATTATCTTGAAAAGTCGCTGTGACCTCAGCTTGGGCCCCACCAAATTTGGATCAAATAGTATTAGAGTGTATTGGAGATAAAAAAATAAGTGATAGAACTTGTGTATTTTTACTATAGCTATATCGTTGGACCTCTAGAAATGGGGTTTGCGGAGAAAGTGAAAAAATATGCAGATTTGAGCTCGTACTTAAGTATATTTGTCCAGTGGGAAATCTGGTGGGAAATTTGACTGAAAAAGCAGAATGCAAATCTGATTCCAGATATGCATAAATTGTGTAATTTACAAAAAAAACTACATAACTATGATCACACCATCTGGAATAGTTTGGATTCTATCTAGAATAGTGTTACGCCTTCAGATTATTGCATTGAAAACTCACAATCCATGGACATACATACATATATACCTATATA
>SDVV010010852.1:0-16077 GCA_016164225.1 Gammarus roeselii
TATATATATAACATAAAATGATGGTGATAGATGTTTCGAAAGAACGTTAATTCATTTTCAATTGTTAGAGGGAACTAAATGCATTTATTACGAAAATGAAGATTAAATAAAAATATGTTTAACATCTTTTTATTGATTGTTTCTGGGTAGCGGCAAATGCAATTGTCACTTGCCTGAGAGTTGATCGCTAGAGGAGGGCCTCTGCTGCGGCGAGGAGACTGGGGTCATGAGGCTGCTTGATGATGGGGGTGCCATCAGCCTGTAGCTCTCTGGATAGGCTGGATCGTGAGATGGGAACCTCGGATTGCTCCTCTGGCCATCCTGAGCTGAGGTGGTACGTTGACCGTCTGCTTGGAGTTGTCATTGAAATGCCCTCACTACATTGTGCTGGAGCTTACAATCTTCATGAGGCCTTGTGTGTTTGTAGAGCACAATGGTTGACTGGAGTGTCATGTACGTTATTAGAGTGTTACTTTTCATGACCATGGTCAATACTTTCCAACTTTTATTCAATCTGCAGTTTCACTTCTTCTCCAAAGGTTGTGTATGTGTTTAACGTGCGTACGAACTTAAGCGCGCGTACGGATCATAAGAAAGTTTTTCACAGCCGTGTGTCTTAGTATGTATTTAAGCGGGCATAATAAATTCTATACGGTCATCTTAAGAACAACTTCAAGGGTTTCATTATGTTGTGTAACTTCGCTGCGAACATCTGATAACCTTTTTTTCCCTTCCTACCAACAGATACTTGGAGGCCCCTTCATCTGAGCCCTATCACTTGATGGAGGATGACACCAAGGACAAAAACTATCAAAATTACAAAGAGTATTTCGTTCATGAGTTTTCAAGAAGTTTGTAATTCCCTATGTATTATTGCTGTAGTCTCGGTTCGTTATAATGTGACTGTCGTTGTTGTATCAATATATGTCTAAAATTTCTCAATAATGATGGAAATATATCCTGTCATCTAACTAATTGAAGGTAATATATCCTGTTATCCAACATCAACTAATAATGGGTTATTTCACAATTTAAATTATTTCTGCTAACTCAATTATTAAAACGAACACTTACTAAATTGTCAGAAACGCGGTTTATCTGGTGGCACGGAGCGTCATTCGCCACTACTTCAAGGACGTTAGGAATGGAGTGTTCGTGGAGGCGGGAGCTCTTGACGGGGAATACTTGTCCAACACGCTACTGCTCGAGGTGAGTCCCGAACTGGAGAGAGAACAAGGTCATTGACGGTGATTCATACTCCAACACACACGACTACAACCCATTCAAAAACCAGCTTAGTAATTTCTTTCAAAGTTGGTGAAGTTCGCACTATGTCTCTTCTTGGAAATTATTGCGAAGTAGCCAACTAGTGTTGCTATGTCCTATTGCGACTTTCGTGTCAGCAAATCAAAAACGACCTCAAATTGTCGCCTCTAAATCGGACTGACGAAGATTTCTCCAGTACCCCTGCATCGGAAAAAATGTTGAAGACCCTACGAAGGGCACGAGTGAGGGAAGCGTAGATTGTGATGAGATCACTGATGTAGAATCGTTTCTAGCTCTCAAGCTAGGCGAGATGGCGATCCAGTGAATAAATGCTGGACAGACGATATCTGATGGGGTTTGATGTGGTTGTGGGTTGGGTCATTGAGATTACCTCATTATGCTGAACAACTAAAACCAATAGTATGAGTTTTGGACAGAGCTGTAACTAGCGCCGATAAAACTAGCAGCGCTATTTAGCGCAGCTGTTTTTTCTAGCAGAACCATATGAGCCGCTACATTTTGAAATCACTGGCGAATTCACCTTCGCCGCTTGTTTTTTAGGGTGTTTCACGCGCTGTTAGTAGAATAAATGGGGGTGAAACGTGCCCTGTGAAGGAATCAGATAAGAATAAATAGAGTTACTTTTCAGTCTACGAAGTCTGAGCCCCAAATTTTCACGGAAGACCGGAGTCAGGCAGGCCGCTAACGGGTGACTCATTCTGACGGACGGACGGGCAGTTTTCGGATATACATTGGCAGTTTTCATGGTATGAACATTTTTCCATTTATTGTTTCATGATATGTATTGTATTTATATATGTTTTTTTCTGCTTAAGATGGTTGTATACAGATAAGCTTGGTCACTAACTCTTGCTCGTTACATATATTTGTTCGATTCTGGTGTGAATAGTGTTATAGCAAGTTTATGGAGGGAGTGGGGGTGTAGGGATCCCATAGCAAAATTTTGGATGCGCTCTGGCAAATTAGGTGAGATTGCTCTTAGCTGTTCTTTGTCTTAACTGTAATTTCCGTGGCATGATTGCTATGTTTGAGTGTCTGTATCATTATCTATTTATTGATGGTTTATTGTATCTATTTATTTTTTCTATACATATATGTTTGTAATCTTATCTAGTTGGGGTATAATTGACTCATTCGGTGGTTGATTGGTGTATTCGTAGCGGTTGAGGTTGGGACATTTTGTCTGTTTTGTTCATTTATCACTATATATATTGTTAATAAAAGAAATGTGGTAGGTATGTTTTATAACTCAATTTGCAGCCTTAGTGTGCGATCGACCCGAATGGTACCAGACTGAAGGTTGGATTTCAGGCAATGTTCTGTGTATTTTTCCAGTTGTTTATTTCATCTGTATATAATATCTATAGGATTAGTATGGTTTATTAGTCCGGTAGTTGGCGAGTTGATGTTTGTATTTTGGGTTGATGCAGCAGCTTCGTTCGAGAATCTATCCACCCCATAATGCATTATCCAGGTTTGAACCAGATATATCGCTGTTCCATTGACGCGGTGTTCTAATAGCGAGAGTCGCTATTCGGTATGTATTTATTGTAAGTTATTATATTGTTTTATGTATACTTAGTAATGATCGTTTGATATATGTTGAATATGAAGTACTTTTTTGGAATTTTGAATAGTTATCTCATACAGTTTTAGGAATTTTAGGATATTGTAGGTTTGCATCTTCCACACTATTTCAGTCATAATTAGTCGGTTGTTGCATCATTTTTTTTTATGAATATATATGACATTCTATTACGATTAAGCCGTGGTTACAGAGCGAAGGTTGGAGTGCAGTTAGAAATTCTACTCATAAAAACAACAGACATAATCCTGATTGATTCTGGCTTATATTAAACGCAGTGCTAGAGACGTTATTTGTGTAAACCACTAGCGATAGCGGTAGCGCCGCTACATTTTCACCATTAGCGGTAGCGGCGCTGTTGTCTATCAGTAGTGCTTATAGCTCTGGTTTTGGAACAACTTGGCCAGCGTTAGAACTGAAGTTGAAATATTGAAGAGGGATCGTGGTTCAAGGCCTTGCAGCTGTAGGCGCTAGCAATCTTTAGACATCGCAAGTTGCAATTTTGTGCATTTCTTCTTGCAATAAGCTCTGAAGAATTGGTACCTATTGACGAGTGTCGGTTATCAAATGAGTTCTCTGCTTTCCAGAAGGACCAAGGTTGGACGGGTCTGCTGGTGGAGCCCGACTTTTCGATGTACCAACACGTGCTGCGAAAGAAGAGGAAGGCCTGGGTGTCCAATTGTTGCCTCGCCACGAAACCTTTTCCCCACAAGGTGCGATTGGAAGCTAAAATTAGCAGGGAGAAATTTAGTCGTGACCCTTTTCGAAGTTTGATGAAGTTGGCTAACCTGTATATGAAACACCCCTGCCCCACCTTGTCGTTACACCCACACCCTATACTGAATCTCCTACGTACGAACAATATTGACGGACAATTATTTTAGCGCACTCATAAGTATGGCAATCCCATTTTAACCCTCGTGAAATTGTTGTATAATTTTTATATGACAAGAGATCATTTTCATGTACATACCATGCCACTGATTTATTGGAAGTGGTCGCAATGGATTTGGTGAAAGATGTTTGAAAATGTTATTTTGTCATTCAAAACTGGGCACCAAGATTCTATTCGCATGAATAGCGAATAGAATGTGATCTAACTCGGTCAATGAGATGTTTCTCAATGGCCCCTCATTTCACCCATGAATGAGGGTCAAACGACTGGCCTGCGTGTCTCCTTCCCCATTAATTCATCTCCGTTCCACGAGATTCAGTGCTTGTTCGAACGAATTTTAAATAAAATTTATATACAAATACCTCATAATCATGCATTGTTTACTATTAACAGATTAGTTTGTATTATATGGTGTGCTAAGGCGTGAATAGCGCGAGGACCAACATTCTCAATCTTAGAGTCATTTGTATGACTTTTTTCATGTTGCCGTGTAATAGAATCACCTCCATCCAGTAATTCAATATTTTACAAATTCTCATCATCGTGATATTATCAAGGATACACATTTTCTATTCAAAACAATACTTTGGTTTGATTAGGAATGATATAAATGTTATTTTTTCGTAATGATGTGCTTTCCAAGTTGTTTCTTTCCAGAGGCAATTCCAATTGATGATAAACCATATGCCGAACACCTGTATATAAACTAGATTTTATTCCACTTGTTTACTGTCAGAATGCCAACATCCGACTGAGTTGTCGCCAATGAACCGACTAAGACTAGATGATCAACCACACGCCCTATACAGATTCAGTATTTCAAACCAATACAAAACGACTGCTGTAGGGTCCAAGCTAGGATGGTTACCCTAAACTACGGTGCTGTCCGAAAGACAGACCGTTCAATAAATACAGTTTACACGCCATGTTTCGGGAAATATATTTTTAAGCCCAGAATTTCTCTTCTCAACCATCGTTAACCGAATCATGACATTTTTTTCGAATGCTTACTGTCTTAAAATATAATTGAGTTTTTTTTATAGTTAAATAGGGAGTTTTATTGTACATAGGAACTATATAATAATAAAGCTCTATAACATTCCTTGATAAAATTATATTAAATTAAAGTTTATGCAGGAGGTTTATCTTCCGTTCCCGATTCTGCATCAGAATTGAAATCGTTAGTCTCAATGTAACTACTGTTGCAAAAAAATGTACCCGATAATGTCGCTCAAATTTGATAACAGTGGCTGTGGGTTGAGCTCTGCGCGTTCCACTGTCACCGAATTTCTTGCATTTTTTTTCTCATAAAAAATAATAAGTCTGAATTTCTGCATCACATTGTACAACTGAGCAAAAAACTAACTATTCCCGAATGTGTTTTCAATGACTTATTAACAAAACTGCTGATTGTTATGCCCGTGCGACGAAGGCCGTGTTGGGGAGGATTCAAAGTGACCCGAGAGGGCCGACTGGCGAGTGGCAGGTCTTCCAGCGGGGACAGTCAGCCTTGCTCGAGTCCAACGTATCTATGAGTAGAATACAGGTCTGTTGATGTTTCCCATAGTAAAGGCAGGTCATAAGGATTTGGATGTAATGAGTGCAGGCATAAAAATAGTTGTCGACGGTGCTACCCACCAGAAGAATTTACATTGACTCATCATGGATCAATATTTTTTTTGTGATAATTAGGCATTACTGATGCGACCGAAACATAATTTCGGAGAAGTATGATTGTGTTCACATCGATGTTATTGCTAATTATTGCTGGTAACCGCTTCCAGTTTGACTTATCATTATCATTCATTCACTTCCTCTTCTGCTCAGAAAACTCTAAACTAATACTATTTTTACCAGATGGGATATCCCATATACGAAAAAGTGCAATGCCTGCCACTTGCTTCTCTTCTGCTTGCACTCAACATCACAAAAGTGGATTACATCTCATTGGACGTTGAAGGTGCGTAGAAAAAACTACCCAGTCAAATGTTATCGGAAATCATTGGGGAATTACTGGAAGGCCTTCAACGCCCACGGAGTCAAATTAGTCAGACGAGGCTACTCAAAGCGCATCAAATGAAACGCTTCGACACTCAAACACGAGGTAAAGTGGTCTGATATTGATTATATAGGTCTAAATCCGAGTATCACTTGGATTTAGACCTATTTATTGCTCACTTTGATCCCTCCAAATGTTATCTCTGATGGGTTGGCATTTTGATGTTGAATACTAGGAAATAAACTAATTTTGCCACTACTCAATACGTGGCAGCCGGTTAATTAGCATAGGGACGTTGAAAATTAAGCGAAATTATAGTTTGATGATAGCCTACTATATTTTCCCAGGATAGCCTAAGGGTGTGGAAACCAACGTCAAAATCTTATGATTGCGAGGGCTCACTATTTGTCTCCGACAGTGATATTATCACCAGTAATTCTGATGGCTTAGTTAGCTCCTGGAATAATTTGCTTCAATGAGTATTGTGTACCGCGTGTTTTGAACACTCTGCTTCTGAGGTGGACAGTCAGGCAATGAGTATTGTGTACCGCGTGTTTTGAACACACTGCTTCTGAGGTGGACAGTCAGGCAATGAGTATTGTGTACTGCGTGTTTTGAACACTCTGCTTCTGAGGTGGACAGTCAGGCAATGAGTATTGTGTACCGCGTGTTTTGGACACTCTGCTTCTGAGGTGAACAGTCAGGCAATGAGTATTGTGTACTGCGTGTTCTGAACACTCTGCTTCTGAGGTGGACAGTCAGGCAATGAGTATTGTGTACTGCGTGTTTTGAACACTCTGCTTCTGAAGTGGACAGTCAGGCAATGAGTATTGTGTACTGCGTGTTTTGAACACTCTGCTTCTGAGGTGGACAGTCAGGCAATGAGTATTGTGTACCGCGTGTTTTGAACACTCTGCTTCTGAGGTGGACAGTCAGGCAATGAGTATTGTGTACTGCGTGTTCTGAACACTCTGCTTCTGAAGTGGATAGTCAGGCAATGAGTATTGTGTACCGCGTGTTTTGAACACTCTGCTTCTGAGGTGGACAGTCATGCAAATCTGCACGCTATCATTTTTTGCCAATTTTGGATGCATGCAGTGGAAATTGTAGACATTGAGTTTCTGTGTAGTTTCATAGGGTGTCCCACCAACGGCTAATATGAAAGTAGACGTCAATGTTGCTAGATATTCGAGAAAATGTGTGAATCACTACAAAATTCTCCAGCTCTGATAGATAAATATAATGTGTAATGTTTATTATCCTTCACATTTTGGGCAGCGGACGTTATAGATAATCAAAGTGTCTCGAGTGGCTCAATAACAGCAAGGCATTGAGTTGAGGTGAAAGATCATCTCCAGTATCCTCCACATAAAATCTACAACATTCTTTCACTTCATTCATGATGTTGCAGGTGTTGAGGAACCCATCATCGATCACTTCCCTTTCGATCGCATCGAAGTCGATGTTTGGTACATCGAGCATGTCGGTCCGAACTCCACCATGTCGATGAATCACGTGTTAGATCAAAACTTCGTCAGCAAGTAAGTTGTTTCGGTGATGGTTGGTCCGCATTGGTTGTTGAAGTGCCCCTAAACTGAACTGTCGGGGGATCAACCATCAACCGATGATATTTTGATCATTTATTTTTCAAATAAAAGTTTATCACTCCATAGTGGAATCTGACATACACATTCAATATAGTGAATGACGTTTCAATTGTTCGTTATTAAGAGAATGATTCATTTCCCTCACACCAAAAATTGCGGACTCTCAGTATATAATAATAGTTTCTCAAAATGCGCCTCACACTGACTCACGAAGGAGTGGACAACATTAACAGTTGATGGGATATGTTTCCTGAAATCTACACTAGCATCGCTTTGATGTGCTATTGGAACGTGGAACAAAGAACTGTGAGTTAATGTATGTTCGCATGTCAGTTATTAAAAGTCGAGTAATTGTATTATATATTTGCCTATTGTACTATTTTTGTTGGCATAAATCTGTCGCGTCATTATGTTTGACAATTTCCCAATAACACATACTGTTCAGTTTTATGAATGGATTTAGCGAGTAAATTCAGTAATCCAAATTATCCATGTAGAGGTTATCAGCGGTGGCAGTTGTGTTCTTCGAAATATACAGATTCCTTGTAACCGAAAACAGAAAACTACCTTTCAGAAAGTCGACATAAAAGTAGTGATGAGGGTTTTGTTAATGTTGTCATAAAATTGATGGCATCACGAGTGGGAAAAAAAAATCTTTACCTGCAGCATTCAAGATAATGATTGCAGGAAAGTTTATTCAAAGTGAATTTTTATATTATATTAAATAATGTGATAGATTGTCTAATAACTGAACTTACAAAAATTATATGACACATCGAGAGTTTAGGAAATATGAAGTCACATCAATGATTCATAGCGCATTTCTAACATCACGAGTTAGAATAATCCTAGAATATTTTCAAGCATGACAATCAACCTTCGTATAATAATGATAACCGGACATGATTTTTTATCTACCGACAATAAAATGAAAATACCTACCTAGGAGTCCGATCTCGCGTATGACGTGTGAATGATGTGGAGGGAATATTGATATTTGTATAATGAAGATGAAAATTTAGTCAATTAGTAGCGGTAGGCCAGCAGTAGTAGTAGTAGTAGTAGTAGTAGTAGGCCCGTCCAATGCCTACTACTACAACGACTACTACAACTACAACTACTACCACTACAACTACTACCACTACTACTACTACTACTACTACTACTACTACTACTACTACTATTACTACTACTACTACAACTACTGCTATTATCAATTACCAATTATTTCGGCTACGAGACTCGGTTAACATAGATTCAGTACATTGTCGCACATGCAACATTCTGCGGTGGTTGTTATTGTTTCCGGGAATGCTCTACCTATTCGGGGCAATTCAAACTGCTGACACACCGCTATTGCTGACACACCGCTAGTGCTGACACACCGCTAGTGCTGACACGCCGCTAGTGCTGACACACCGCTAGTGCTGACGCACTGCTAGTGCTGACACACCGCTAGTGCTGACACACCGCTAGTGCTGACACACCGCTAGTACTGACACACTGCTAGTGCTGACACACCGCTAGTGCTGACACACCGCTAGTTGTTGTAACGTCAATTGAATAAAAGGTTTGAGTAGGGATTTTCATATTTCCAAAATTGGACGTTTAACCAACTTTGAGTTTAGAGAGGACTTCAGGAACCAACACAGAAAAAAATTACGGACACCATTTCATTTTCTCTCTGGAATTCTACACTGTTTAGGGTGTTCTGCGACAGACAATGATAGTAACAGCTAAGAAAATCTGTTCCTTTGACGCCACACAGTTTCCCCTAAATGGGCAGTGTTGCTTTCCCACGATCGTTTCTCCATGTTCCCTGTGATGGAACCTTCTGCTAAAAACAGGTTCTTGCTCGAGCAATCTTCATTGAATCATTCGGTGACGTTCTGACTCATTTTCATTCAAGAGATGACCCGTAAACAGTCAAATTACGTACGATATTTGGTTGACTTGCCCACTATGTAGAACAAGATTAGTTGCAAGGAACACTGTCTGCAAGTCAACTAAGACAGATTTCGCCCAGAACGAACTATAACCTGTCTCATTTCTTACAAGGTTCACGGCACGAGGATTCATTCATCATCACATGGGGGATTACATCTTCGTGAGGAATGGCTCAGCTTACACCAACTTCCCACCGCCCAAACAACCTGTGATATCATCGATTACGGCTCCACAACTGCCTGATTGGCTAAAAGAACTACAGCGGCATTGATCTGAAAATTGAAGGTCAATCACGAAAATGGTCCGAGAAAATTAAACCAACTTGATGGCTTGTTGTCGATGATGACAGACATTCAGAACTTCCTCTGACATACTACACATCCTTGATTTTTTAATAACTTCATATAGTTGAACTTATACAGCTTCATCACACCATTGACGATTATTCTGTCGATCGCGTTACTAGCGCTTATCTGTTGCGAATGATGGGCCCCGCACTCTCTTCCCCGTCATAAGATTACCTCGTAAGGCCAGCGGTGCTCCAGGCATTGATTGACTCACCGTCTGACGTTTGTTACCAGTAATAACCATGCAGATTATTTAGGGAAATTTAAGTAGATACACGTAGAGGAATAGTATAGGTACTTATAGGGCAGTCAGAAAACATATACACTCTATCAAAGTTTGGAATTGAGGCGGAACATGTCACCGGGTTCCCCACCCCCCACGGTGCGCTGCCCACGGCGGGAAATGTAGTTTGAAGGATGCGACTGAATTACTGGCACATGTTGGTTGAAGAAATTATCCGAATAGATCAATTACCTGGGATCCCTCTTGAAGATGAGCATGAGGAACATTATGGCCTCCAGCTGGTGTTGGCCTCCTAGTGGGGGCAGTAACTCGAAATATAACGGTAGTATTGACATGAAGTGACTTCATTTAACACAGCTGATATATTCACGTGAACTACGCCATGGCATCAGTCATGATGATCAATTCTGAAGACGTTTAAAATCTGTTTCTCAGTGTTATTCACAAATATTCACTTCAAATTTCATTCTTCGTCAATATCTCATGAGTTTGCTTCTGGAATTGGAACAGGTCAAGTCAGTTTACGGATTTAAAGAGAGATTTGTTCGGACATGCAAGATAATTTATGAACAAAATGAGACGCAACATTCATGGCGGATGAACCTTGAAGATATTTCGATGAGCATGGAGAAAGAATACCGATGTATTTTGTTGAGCTATTGACGGGAACTGCTGTGCCGGTCTGTTCTACTCTGCGAGTGCTGCAGAAGTTTACAAGCATACCAGAAGCGAAGGGAGAGATGGACAGCACCAGGTTGTCAGTCTGTAAGGCCAAGTGGGACGCTCCGTGCCACTGCATGATGGGTAAGCTGTCCAGCTGTCTGTGGGACGCTCCGTGCCACTGCATGTGGGGTAAGCTGTCCAGCTTCAGCACCACAAGGTCAGGGTGTGTATCAAAGATTCGGACTCACAACCCGCATCGCCGGAGACTAGCGTTGCCTCTTGGGACGCAAACCACTCGGGCACTGCGGTTGCGGAGTGAGATGGAAGTCCAAACCAAAATAATATGATACCTACTCAACGTCAATTGACGATCGAATGCTGAAATCTTTTTCCCAAATGCATATGTATGTAATTGTTTACTGTTAACCGCATTTTGTATCATACCAAGGTTGCCAACTACCAAGGAAGTTGGCAACCCTTTGTGTGATACGCATGGAAGCGCCGCTTAGCCCGCTTTGTTCTCTCTTTGAGTGTCCCATCAATGTTCGGAGGTAACCTGTTTATGCTTAATACCAGCATGCGCGCGATGAATATATTGTTACCACTAGTATGTCATCAACTTCAAATTTGATTGTTTTACGATGATAAATTCCTTTATTTACGCCAGTGCTTTTGAAATAATCATCTTATACAACTGGATAATGATAAAAATAGATGAAACACTACAAAATCCAGACTGAAGGATTATAAGAAATATTTGTTAATTGCCGTCTTCCCTAATTTACCTCTTGTTTTGGGTATTGTGACGGCAATTTTGAGTGCCACGCTGTTTGTATATACCGTCATTGTCAAAGGTATAGCTAAAATGTCAGTTAACAAGGAGCTACATCTACGTATTATACCTAAATGTATGGTAATCTAAACTGCCTAGGCTAGACTAGAGGGTCTTATCTTAGATTCGGTATCCTCCGGGAGGCATTGGTGATGGCCCTGCACAAGTTCGATGAATGGCCTAACGGAGCTACATTTTCAGCCTGCACACGGTCACAATTCACTCTGCATTCTCTTTTTCAAACACGCGGGAAAGCATTTTAGTAAAAGCCCGTCCTCTGGCGGACTCCTTTCCTGATCACACCCGGAGGTTTACTAAAACATACTTGTCTATTGCACTTCACTAGCATTTACATCATCACAAGCAGTGATTTACCATCAATGTTATCGTTTGTACTTCTTCTAATTTATTTTATGCATACTAAGAGACAGGCCCAAAAACTGACACAAACCAATGGAACATCTCCAGGCAAGCCAGGAGATGGGAGTGAGGGGTGTTGAGACAAACTCGCCCGCCACAAACCCTGCTCAACGGTACCCTCAGAAGATGGCCAACACAATTAATTTATACAATTTCTTCCTATGTCATCGTATTGGGATCTATAGATTTTTCAAACGTATAGTGTCTGTGAGCAGCACTGCTGTGATCTGCTCCGAGTAGGCGTGTCTCTGGCTGAGGAAGGACACGATGTCCATGGCTGAAAAGTTCTCCTGCACCAGCACGGTGGACTTCTGCAGCTGGTATGCCTAGTGAAGCAGAGGTAGGCACTGGTGTCATATGATTCTCAGCTTTTCCAGCTTGAGGCGGATCCAATCACCCTTGTTATCGTTGACAATGATCTTCACGGCAAAGAGGTGGTGGTTGTCAGACCTATTACACCGATCCACCGTCGAAAAGCGGCCGCGGCTTAACTCGTCCAACAAATTGAGTGTGTGAAATCAAGATAAAGCTAAGTAAAGGCTTCACTTCATTTGTAATGTTAACCTGTTACGTCTCAGTGTCCTCCTTTGAAAGTACTATGCAGTTATTATCTGACCCACTGTATATCAGTGTCCAAGATTAAGAAATCTATGTAAATGATGGCAACCCGTAGTATTACAGCGTTTTGTCCAATTTTGTTCTAGTGTCGATGTAGAATTCCATCCCAGTGTCCACATAAGAGAACACGACATATATGGTACGTAAACAATTCTATCGTCGTCCAGGAACAATGTTTACTTGATTTATAACCTTTTATATCACAGTAACACTCTGTACTTGATATGTAACCCATTATACCAGGGCGCTTGGTTGAGGACACACCTGTGTTTCGAAAGGCCACATTAAAACTCGAGGTATTATATGAGTCTGAATAATTTTAATATCATTTCTTTGCTGTTCGAAACTCGAACAGTCCTGTAATTTGTGGTACTTGTATTCATATCAAAGTGAAGAGGTTCAATTATGAACTGAAAAAAATTTACCTTCAGTTAAGGTTACATTAATAATTCAACTATTTTCAAAACGGTTCTAATACGCATTATCCAGAGCCGTACGCCATTTACCCGACCTGGTGGTTGCTGCTTTTTCCATGTAAGTTATATACCATTTTATGCTATCACAACAGATAAGTGTTGTCGTATATAATATGTAGTAGGCTGTCCAGTCAGGCAGAATGTAGGGGGTTGATGGGCAGTTTGGAGGGAAGACGGCCTAATGTCTCGACACCCCCTCCCACCAACTTTCTTTTTCTGTATGATATCGTATGTATGGTGTAACTTATATAGAGATAAAATCACTGGGTAGGGTAGCATCGATACGAGTGATCGCATCATGGTAATGCAATTTTAATATTGTTCAATTGTCGAGGTGGAAGGGAAATTGAGCTGGTAAGCCATTTTTGGGCTAGATGAAAGTATTAAAACGAAATTTAAGGAGTTGAGAAGACTGGTGTCTTGCAACGGTATGTCGCGGTTGTTTGCCTTGTGGGACGTGGCAGTATATATCTGAAATTTGAAATGACAGGAGCTCCAATTGATCAGCCGGAAAAAATTGTCACGGGCGCAAATGGATACCATTCTTCTTCATAGACCTTTATTAGTTTCACACATGACCAGTGTGACTAACACTGGTCATGTGTGACTTACTAATATGGGATATCACTACCCATATTTTTGGTATTTTCCATTATGTTTAAAATTCGGTTCTTCTCCCCCATTTCGCCCAAACTTCACACAAACTACGTTTGAGTGTTAGTGGCACCGCACTTTCTTTTTTGCTTGCACCCTGTTGATCCTCACTTTCTATCTCGTTATTTTGGAAAGCCAGGTCCAGTTTATTACGTTCTATCAATCCGTCCTTTGCATCCCTAGAGCTTGTGTTTTCTCGTTCATTTTTAATATTATCATACGCAAGATAATGGCGTCGTTTGAGATGTTGTCAAAACCCGAACGCGGAACTTGATTTGCTTCATTTATCTCAGCAGTGCAAATAACACATATTCCCATGTTATCCTTTCTGTTAAAATATTTCCGGTTGCCATCATTTACGTTAACTAAATAAGAACATATAATACTCCAATTTATATTTACTTTAATATACATATTCAGGGATGATGTTAGCGCCGCTGCCGACATCATGTAGCCTTTTAGAGGGTCGAGACCGGTACCATGTAGCCATATACAGGATCGATACCAGCACCGTTGCCGACACCATGTAGTCATTTTTAGGGTCGATACCGGCACAATGTAGCCATACATACACACATTTGTGCAAAAGGGGTTGTCATTCACCGCCGGATACGTTAATACCTAACCAAACCAACTTAACCAATAATTATATATTTTCATTCAAGTTTCATGATTATGTATGATATTTAGTAATTATTTTTTGTGCGATATACATATCAAACCCCTCCACACGACTCTTTCTCAAGTATTTTACTAATATCACACACCGGATACACACATACAATAATGACTAAATATCATACATAACCATCAAACTTAAAGGAAAATATATCATTATTAGCTAAGTTGGTTAGGTTAGGTATTACCATATCTGGCGGTGAAAGGCAACTTTTTTCCACAAATGTGCGTATGTATGTCTACGTTGTGCCTGTACCTACCCTAAAAAATGACTAGATGGTGTCGGCAACGGTGCTGGCATCGATCCTGTATATGGCTACATGGTACCGGTCTCGACTCTCTAAGAGGCTACATGATGCCGGCAGCGGTTCCGGCATCATCCCTGAATATGAATATTAAAGTAAATATAAATAAGTAGGATTTGTTTTCATTTAATTAACGGTCTGCTTTCGTTGTGTGAGGTTGTCGCCAAGTTTGATAAGGAAATATTTTAACAGAATGGACAACATGGGGGTATGTGTTATTTGCACTGCGGAGATAAAAATAAACAAATCAAGTTCCACGTTCGGGTTTTGGCAACATCTCAAACGCTATTAAAATTGAACGATAAAACACAAGCTCTAAAGATGCAAAAGGCGGATTGATATAACAAAATAAACCGGTACTGGCTTTCCTAAATAACGAGATATAAATTGATCAACAGGGTGCGTGCGGAAAAAGAACGTGCCTCTCCACTAACACTCAAACGTAGTATGTATGACGATTGGGTGAAAATGGCTAAACCGAAATGAGGGGATACGACCCAAACATTAGACAATTTGGAAAATATTGGTAGTGATAGCAAGGAAACCTTATGATAAAGTTGAAAAGAACCGACTTATCAAATGGGGTAATAAAACGGTATCATGTATAAGAAGTGTAAAATTGTACAAACAAATAAAATGTATAACTGACTTTGTTTCATGATTGTCAAAAATTAAACATGGAGAGAGAGAATCATGTCTCAAACGATTGAGTGCTAGGAGAATTATGTATATTTGGGATATCTGCGGGAAAATAGTGAATGGGAATGCCGACGTCAGTAAGAAAAAAAACTGAAACTATTCGTTGTCATAAACATGTATCTATAATGAAAAAATTACCGTCTATCTAAAATATGTACAGAGGGCAGCAGTCCAGATCCCAATATACCAGAGAAAAAAAAACAACGAGATGATAAATCCTACACCAATATGATGAGTCGACACCTCCAATTGAGAAAAACAACGCTCATCGTCGGTAAAGAAGCCGCCGAGTGCATCTGATTGCCTGTCAAGATAATGACCAGAGAAGGAAGTCGAAATCATTACTTATGTTCCGGACAGCTGCCTCCGTCGATTTTTGGAGTGGGTAGATATGTTCTCGTTTAAATAATAAACCAGTGTAATTCCCGTAAATATATATGTATAGACATGGACATACAGCCGTTTCCCCCTAGTTAGGGGGGTGACTAAGCTAGGCAGACACAGAGGGGGGAGGCACCAAATCTCCCCGCCACAAGACCGCCGTGTCCCTGCCGAGGCTCGAACTCGCGACATGCAGCACCAGAGGCTGACACTGCAGTCGGATACGCTAACCACTCGGCCACGGCGGCCTCAATATAATATAGCTTATAATTGTTAGTTTGTAATATCCTGAATTTAACTCGAATTCCAAACGATGAAATTTTACAGTTATACAACATAGCTTGCTTTGAATTGCAATACAACGCCCCCTGCGTTGCAGTGAAAATGCAATTAATTCTCTGCAATTGAAATGGCAATCAGTTACTTAAGGTTTAGTATAT
>SDVV010010853.1:0-16077 GCA_016164225.1 Gammarus roeselii
CACTTTGCTTGTTACAAGTCCAGTAGTATCGACTAGTTTCAAGTAATGTTAGGTGATCGCTCGTTAGTAGACTGTAGAGTTCAAAATGTTTATGTAAGCTTCCCGCATATGTCAGTGATTGTTATGGGTGGTAAAGAGTTAGCAAGTTTTATGTATGGTTCTACTGGTGGAATAAGATTTTTTTGTAGTGTTGGATGTGTTGTTCCTCCTATTTTCATCGATTATAACGAGTATTGAATAAATCCACAGTAACATATTTACTACAGATCTGTGATGTATGGTCCGCAGTCAACAGGTTCTAGGATGTAAACCATGTCTAAGGAACATAAGTAGCGAAATATATATCAATGTACGACAACATAGATCTAATATCAATGATAGCAGAGGGGGTTACCATACACTGCCATATACATAAATACCTGGGCAATCTAACCTAACACTCATCTTAACCAGTAGATATGAATTTTTGTTCATGTTTGATGCATATTTATGATATTGATATGTATGAAACTCTCCACTTGGGCTGTTTATTCAACATATCAGAAGCAGTTTGAATAAATTTTTCCCGTTTTATTCCAGCAAATATCTTTTTGCAAATGTTTAGATTGGATCCTACTCAGCAGGTAGGATCCAAGAGAACTAATGCACTTAATTTCTATAAACTTTTTTAATGTGGAACAGTTTTCACACGATATTAGGTTCAAAGATCTAGTCATCCTAACCAACTTAACCAATAATTATTCATTTCCATTCAAGTTTGATAGTTATGTATGATATTTATTCATTATTTTGTGCAATGTATATATATATATATAAATCCCCTCCACTTGGCTCTATTTTTTTTGATGTCACACACCAAGTATACACATATACTTTTGCATGCATATATGCAGAGTCGTTAACGTCACAGTGTCGGCACGTGTCGACACAATTCATATATACAGGTTCGTTAGCCTCACTGTGTCAGCACATGTGTCGACAAAATGCATATATATATATATACAGGGTCGTTAGCGTCACTCTGTCGGAACATGTGTCGACACAATGCATATACTGTATACAGGGTCATCAGCCTCACTGTTTCTGCACATGTAGCGACACCATGTAGGCATTTACACACATTTTGTGCAAAAGGGTTACCATACAGTGCCAGATGCATTAATACCTAGGCAACCTAACCTAACCTAACCAACTTAACTAAGAATTACGTGTCATCGTTCGAGATTTTTCCTGCATACATATGATTCTTATTCATTGATTTAGGATATATTCATATCGATTCCCTCCACATGGCTCTTAATTTTAATCTATCATTTGCCGTTCTAATATACACTTAAACTTTTGATCTAGCAAATAACATCCATTTTCATTTGCAAATTACATCGTTTGTTTTGATTGTTATACCTTTTTTTTAAATGATTCTTGATTTTTACAGGTTTTTCACACCCACCAAAACCTTACCTAGCCTCATGTACGGTATTCAGTCATTGTTATATACATTTGAAGCCCTCCAAACGACTCTAAATATCCCTTTAACAGATATGTTATTTATTTCGTGGTCACTCTCAACCCCTATTAATTAGCAGCGAGGACCCAGTTTCAAACTTAGATTGTGTGAATGTTACAGGTAATTCGTATTATTTTTGATTTGACACAATTCTACATCAATTTACCATGTCATTCACACCAATCAAATTCTAACCTAACCTTAATGAACGGTATTAAGTTATTGAAATGTACTTACGAAGCCCTCCAGACGACTCTAGATTTCACTTTAACACACATGTTATTTATTTTGTTGTCACTCTCGACCCATATTAGTTAGCAGAGAGGTCCCATTTTCAAAGTTTGATGGAATGAATGCTACAAGTAATTCATATTCGTATCCAGTTTCACACAAACGGACACATGGTCTCACACTAGGTTTTTGCTTATTTACTTCAATATCTCCACTTGACTCTGCAACCTTTGACGACTTGCATCTCTGATTTACCTTTTCTTTCCTATAATTTTCATATTCACGACGATGACTTCGTTTCAAGATCTGTTCGGACTCAGATTTATATCCTACCAATCTGTAACACATCTAGATAATTTACCTCGAGATAGGTTTCTGGCATCATTTCACGCCTCGAAACATATTCTTCTACTGATTTCGATAATTCGATGTTTCCTCCGACTGACATGATGCTTGCAATTCATTACTTAACCTTTGAGTTTAGAATAATATAAACATTTCATTGAGAATTTACATAGCTTTTTAGTATTTATTGGCATTATTTACAGACTTTACTGGCAACACCAATGACATCTACCTCGTATTTTGATTTGAAACAGTATGGTTCGTACATCCAACCTTACCCATCATCACTACATTTCAGTTTCCTCTCAAAATCCTTCATATACTCAATCGTATCTTGATGCGACTACCGAAGGCTGTTCCGTTCCCGTGAGTCCACAAAAGGATTGCTTCTTCATCTTGAACCCTAATTATTCAAAACTTCTCCAATTCAAACTCATACTGAGCTTCATCATTGAGAAATTTTACATACGATCCAGATTTTCCTTTGTTCCAAGGTATAATTTGTTTTCCACTACCTCAGCTTTATTACAGTCATGATGATGATTTTCCACTTGGATCATATCAATTTCGAGATTTGCTTTCTTGTTTCCCCTAAACTTTGTCACATACGACTGTAATGCGTCGACATTAGTTACCCAAAGCCGACTTCCTATTTCCTGCATTCATATATGAATGATATCTCCCACTCTTTTGATTCTTGTTATAAACATTCTGAGATAACTCATTTTTTCAACACTTGTCAAAATTTTTTCGATTCGACTCATATCATCTTCCGAGATTTCTTCTTCCAACACTTGTAAAAAAAATTTTGAGTGATGCATGTTCATTTTTGTTTATTCTATGACGAAACATATGTCTCCGCTTGATCTCAACGTAACACTGACTCCATTCTCGGTATGCAGCTAGCCTTTATAAGTTGATTACAATTTCTTTTTCGCAAAAAAATAGGTCTAACATTTCTCGCCTAGGTCATCAACTGTGTATGTATGTATGTGTATAAGGCTGCGTGCGTATGTACGTGTTACGTTTAAGCGTATGTACGTGTTACATAAGTTTAAAAAAAATGTATAACAAAAATTTAAAATTAAAAATTACAATAACATTTCACATTTTCGAGGGATGACACCTCACTACAGTAGCCAAGTTATCACTTCAATAGACCGACTTGGCTTTGTCAACCCTCGAAAATTTGAAATTTTATTGAGACTTTGAATTTTAAATTTCTTGTTATAATTTTTTTTCAACTTATGTAACACGTGCATACGCTTGAACATACACATTCACATACGTACACAGCCTTATACATATACATACATACACAGTTGATGACCTAGGCGTGCAATGTTAAGCCTAATGTTTTGCGAAAACAACATGAAATCAACTTATAATAGCTAGCTGCATACCGAGAATGGAGTCAGTGTTACGTTGAGCTCAAGCGAAGTCATACGTTGCGTCATGGAATAAACAAAGATGAATATTCATTTATTATCTAGAGTCGTCTGGGGGGCTTAATACGTATATATCAATGATTGAATACCGTGCATAAGGTTAGTTTAGGTTTTGATGGGTGGGAATAACATGTTAAAGGGATGTAGAATTGTGTCAAATCAAAAATAATATGAGTTACCTGTGACATTCACACCATCTAAGTTTGATAATGGGTCCTCTCTGCTAACTAATATGGGTAGAGAGGGACCACGAAATAAATAGCATATCTGTTAAAGGGATATTTAGAGTCGTTTGGATGGCTTCATATGTATATAACAATGACTGAATACCGTACATAAGGTTAGGTTAGGTTTTGATGGGTGTGAATAACATGTAAAAATCAAGAATCAAATGAAAAAAAGGTATATCAATAAAAAAAAACTATATGATTTGCATATGAAAATGGATGAAATTTGCTAGATCAAAATTGAAAGTGTACATCAAAACTGCAAATGATATATCAAAATGAAGAGCCATGTGGAGGGATTTGATATGAATGTATCATAAATCAATGAATAACTATCATATGAATCCAGAAAAAATCCCGAATGATGACACATAATTCTTGGTTAAGTTGGTTAGGTTAGGTTAGGTTGACTAGGTATTAATGCATCTGGCAGTGTATGGTAACCCTTTTTACACAAAATGTGTGTAAATGCCTACATGGTGTTGCTACATGTGCCGACACAGTGAGGCTAACGACCCTCTATATATGCATTGTGTCGACACATGTGCCGACACATTGACGCTAGCGACCCTGCATACATGCATGTAAAAGTAGATGTGTATACTTGGTGTGTGACATTAAAAAAAACATGTGGAGAGGATTTCATATATACATCGCATAAAATAATGACTAAATATCATACATAACTATCAAACTTGAATGGAAACAAACAATTATTGGTCAAGTTGGTTAGGATGTTTAGATTTTTGAACCTAATATCGTGTGAAAACTGTCCCACATTAAAAAAGTGTAACAAACAATTCGTGATATATATTAACCTATTACGGGGTGAGATATCGTCGGTTGTAGGCGGGGTTAATAACAATGCGAGTCTGTTGCTCGGTAGCGACCCAAAGTTACTGCCAAAGCAGGAATGAGTTTAATGCAAGTGCATTAGTTCTCTTGGATCCTACCTGCTGAGTCTCATCCAAACATGTAACAGAGATATCGATAGTAAATTTGGAATCTAAACATTTGAAAAGGGATATTTGCTGGATCAAATTGAAGAAATGTATTCAAACTATTTTTGATATGTTGAATTTACAGCCCAAGTGGAGAGTTTCACACATATCAAAATCACACATATGCGTCAAACTTGAATAAAAATACATAACTAATGGTTATGATGACTGTTAGCTTAGGTTGTTTAGGTATTAATGTATTCGGCAGTGTATGGTAACCCGTTTTGCATTAATTGATATTTGATCTATCTTGTCGTACATTGATATATATTTAGCTAATTATGTACCTTAGACATGGTTTAGGTCCTAGATCATGCTGACTGTGAACCTTACATCACAGATCTGTAATAAATATGTTAGAGTGGATTTATTCAATACTCGTTATAATAGACGGAAATGTTAGGAGCAACACATCCATCACCACAAAAAAAGTCTTATCCTAACAGTAGAACCATGCATAAAACTTGTTAACTCATTAACACCCGTAACGATCACTGACATATGCGGGAAGCTTAGATAAACATTTTGAACTCTGCAGTCTACTAACGAGCGATCACCTAACATTAATTGAAACTAGTCGATATTACTGGACTTGTAACAAGCAAAGTGAAAAATATACATATATATGCAGGCACACAATCTGCTAAAGATTGGTAAAACTACAGAGTCAAGTGGAAAGATTTGATATGAATAAAGCTCAAATCTATGAAGAAATACATGACATAAGTATGTAAACGGGGAAAAATATACAATCCTTGGTTAAATTAGGTTAGGTTTTTGATGGGATGGGCTTACGGCCTCGCTACATTACCAACTTATAGTGAAAATTGCTACAGTTGATCTGGTGAATGCTTGAAAAAGTCGGATAATCTGAATTGGAATTCAATCTCATAACAAAGCCTAAATCCATAAATGACATCGAAGTGTATAAGCTGCAAGCGGATCACAAACATTTATGAAAGTAAGACATGCGGGAATAAGCATCTAGTAAAGACATACGAGTTGATAACATGATTGAAATCTACCTTAAATTATTGAAGAATTTTCACACTAACGCTATACACAAATTTCGGTAGATTAGTTCTCCAAGACGACATGGAGCCGGAGCCAAATCCAATGTCGAGAGGTATAACATAAAAATATTTTGGATCATAACATCCAATTAAGTGTATTTTTATACCCAACATTCTCGGAAGTTAGGAGAATTTATGCCTAACACATATATGTTCCTAAGATTACCAATCAAAACATACAACAACAAATATAAAAAAATAGCTAAATAAGATTATCTTATCAACCCTAACCGACATTGATTAACTATGATATACGGCGTATTCTGCCGTACCCCAGAGGATAAATCATACACCAATATGAAAGGTGTACGATCAATCAATACATGATGCCGATGTACACTACTGATCTTGTAATAAATATAAATACTCCTGCACTTTAACTCCTAAGGTGATCTGGTTCATGAAAAATCATATACTAACATAACAGTCATACCAAAAATATCTGACATTTAACACCGAGGTAATGCGAATAATGTTATTTTTTACTACAATACCTGTTCAAATCTACAACCAATTCCTAGACTTAACTGATGCTATGCCTCCAGTAGGAGAAAATCAAAGCCCATTGTGTCATAACAATGAACTCAACAATGCCTTACTAGGTCACTTTTCAGTAATCTACCACTGATATATAACAAATTTAGAGGCTACACCCAGTTATTATCTAAAACCTTGGGCATACATACCATGCATCTGTTTAGTCCATCGTCCCTGAGCAACATTGAGCACAGTCACATCCTGGACATAACCAAGAATCTATAAACAGGTACAGTGGTTAAGAATGGGCCTGACATGAGTCTTAAAGAGTGTGGCCATAAAAAGCTGGGCTTTTGTTTACTGACGACATAAGTAAGCTACTACAACGATCAGCAGCTTGTCGGATAATGTCTCTAACAAGCCCATGGATCGTAAGATCGACGTCCACAAGAAGTTACAAAGTTCAAGTTGAACATGGATGAACTCCAAATGACAACAAAAGAGTGTTAGCCACCTCTACACCAGGACCCCAGCATCCAGTAAAACGTTACACTATACACTTGCTGGGGTTCAATGACGAAATTCCACAAATATGTAGTACGGACTTACACCTTTTAAACATACATTCCTATGATTATCGTGTAAAAATCATACAACAACAACAACTATAAAAAAAAAGATGCTCTACTCTGCTCTAATTCACAATAAAAAACGTAATACACTAGGGTATCCAGCATAGTAAATCGATCTACTTCCACAAATAGACATAAAAACAACGGGCTTTTGCCTATGGGACCTCTCTAACTCCTCCTAAATATTGAAGAATGGTTCTACAATAAACATACAATAACCTAACAGCAAGACCAAGTTTGTAACAAACGAAATATATCCTAATATTACTATATTTTATGAAATACCCAATACCTTGCATCGAAAATGTAAACTGTACAGAGAAAATACAAAACTGAAAGACACAAACTAAAATTCTCGGTTTATAACAAAGCAAGAAGATAAATTCTCTACCATACCAAAAACATACATTAAAAATCATGACGAACGAGAAAAAAAAACATGTAACCAACCGAACACTGACGTGAATAAGATACCAGGACATGTGAGCAGCATACGCTGATACATATAGTAAATGATGTGGAATATTTCTACACAAACACGCTATAGTATATACAAAATCTGATGAAATTACTCTCGAACTAAGACCAATACAGTGTGAAATTAACTTTTCTTTAACAAAAGTAATCACTGCTTAATAGTAACATAATGTTATATGTACAAATAAAATACCAAAATGATGCAATAAGCGACCAATTATGCCTGAAATAGTGTGCTCCATGGACGATGCAAACCTAAAACATCTTAAATTCCTATAATTACATGAGATAACTATTCAAAGTTCAAAGGAAAACATCACAAATTCAACATATATCAAACAATCATTACTACTAAACACAATAAAATAACTTCCAATAAATCCATATCGTTCGGGTACTCTCGCTATTGGAAGACCGCGTCAATGGAACACCGATATATCTGGTTCAAACCTAGGTTTTTGATGGGATAGGTTAACGGCCGCTCTACATTACAAACCTATAGTGAAAATTGCTACAGTTGATCTGGTGAATGCTCGAAGAAGTCGGATGTTCTGAATTGGAATTCAATCTCATAACAAAGCCTAAATCAATCAATGACATCTAAGTGTATAAGCTGCAAACGGATCACAAACATTTATATAAGTAGGACATGCGGGAATAAGCATCTAGTAAAGACATACGAGTGGATAACATAATTGAGATGTACATTAAATCATGAAGAGCTTTAACGCTAACACTCTACACAAATTCCGGTAAATTAGTTCTCCAAGACGACATAGAGCCGAAGCCAAATCCAATGTCGAGAGGTATAACATAAAAATATTTTATATCATAACATCCAATTAAGTGTATTTTTATACCCAACATTCTCGGAAATTAGGAGAATTTATGCCGAACACATATATGTTCCTAAGATTACCAATCAAAACATACAACAACAACTATAAAAAAATAGCTAAATGAGATTCTATTTTCACCCCAACCGACATTGATTAACTATGATATACAGCGTATCCTGCCGTACCCCAGAGGATAAATCCTACACCAATATGGAAGGTGTCCGATCAATCAAAACATGATGCCGATGTACACTACCGATCTTGTAATAAATAGAAATAATCCTGCACTTTTACTCCTAAGGTGATCTGGTTCATAAAAAATCATATGCTAACATAATAGTCATACCAAAAATATCTGACATTTAACACCGAGTTAATGCGAATAATGCTATTTCTACTACAATACTTGTTCAAATCTACAACAAATTCCTAGACCTCTAGTAGGAGAAAATCAAAGCCCACTGTGTCATAACAATGAACTCAACAATGTTTTACTAGGTCACTTTTCAGTAATCTACCACTGATATATAACAAATTTAGAGGCTACACCCAGTTATTATAGAAACCCTCGGACATACATACCATGCATCTGTTTCGTCCATCGCCTCTGAACAACATTGAGCACAGTCACATCCTGGACATAACCAAGAAATCTATACGCAGAACAGTGGTTAAGAATGGGCCTGACATGAGTCTCAAAGAGTGTGGCCATAAAAAGATGGTCTTTTGTTCACTGACGACATAAGTAAGCCACTACAACGATCAGCAGCTTGTCGGATAACCTCTCTTACAAACCAATGGATCGTAAGATTGACGTCCACAAGAAGTTACAAAGTTCAAGTTGAACATGGTTGAACTCCAAATGACAACCAATGAGTGTAAGCCACCTCTACACCAGGACCCCACCATCCAGTGAAACGTTACACTGTACACTTGCTGGGGTTCAATGACGAAATTCTACAAAGATGCAGTACGGACTTACACCTCTTAAACATACATTCCTATATTCCTATAACTATATGAGATAACTATTTAAAATTAAAAAAAAAATACAAATTCAACATATATCTAACAATCATTATTAGGTCAGCATAACACAATATAAAAACTTTTAATAAATCCATATCATTCAGGTACTCTCGCTATTGGAAGACCGCGTCAATGGAACACCGATATATCTGGTTCAAACCTGGATAATGCGTTATGTGGTGAATAGATTCTCGTAACGAAGCTGCTGCGTCAATCCAAAATACAAACATCAACCCGCCAACTGCCACTCAAATAAACCGTACTGTTTCTATAGGTAATATATACATATGAAATAAATTCTGGAAATTTACACAGAACATTGCCTAAAATTCAATATCAGGCTGGTACCAAGCATCCAACCGCTAAGAATCCCCACCGAACAACCTCCGAATGTGTCTATTATACCCCAAAATAGATAATAAAAACATATATGTACAGAAAAAATGTAAAGAATTATAGTCCACACCTAAACATATAACGAAACATTCACTCATAACATAGAAATAATGACAAATCAGTCATGGAAAAAATATAATTCAAATAACAGATATGAGCAAACTCACCTAATTTGCCAAAGCGCATTCAACTTTTTGCCTAGGGGATTCCTACACCACACCCCTTCAGAAATTTAGTATTACAATATTTCTACCAGAACCGAATAAATATATATATATATATATACAACGAACAACAGTTAGTGACCAATTGTACCCCAATACAACCATCTAAAGAAGAAAAAACATATAAATACAATAAATATCATAATACAATAAAATGTTAAATGTTCAAAACATAACACCTTGCCAATCTAGCCCGCAAGTCTGGCATCCAGCCCGCCGCTTCCTTCCGCTTCCCGCTTACCTCCCCCCCCCCCTCCCCGCCCGTTAGTCGACTCACGCGCCAAACCAGTTCCTACCCGTCTTCCGCCGCTGATTCTAGATTGCACCCCCGTCTCTGCTAAACCGCTAATCAAACCCTATCTTATTCCTTCACATCCGCGTTTCAGCCCTATTATAGCTACTGATACACGAGCAAGCAAGATGCATGCAAGTAAAAGAGGAACTCAATCCTTATAACCCGGCTGTGAAAAAATGATTGAAGTACCACTTGTTCTTCGATTCCGTCCGTCAACAGTACTGACGCCTGTACCATATTATCATTACTTATATTTATTTGGAATTTGTATACAGTATTAAACCTCGAAATAACTGCTAAAAACCTCGAAACAGCTGCGAGGCGCCACGAGCTTTACAAAAATCCTACATTTATTTGTCAGGGCGCCCTGCGCCCTGCTGCTCGTAAATCTGTGATCAAATTTATATCCCCGTGCCCAGGTAGTGAGTGGGCTGAACCCTTGTTCCGTTATCGCGATGCACTTTCTTAGACAACTTGAGCAAAACCAAGCCCCTGAACACTGCCCGTCGTCATGGGAGTGTTGGGCTTCCAGTGGGCGTCTGTAGAGGAAATTGCAACATTAACCAGAACTCCGAATACCTGTTTCGTTGGCTAGCGATCACTTATGTAAGAGTTAACATTTTTTAATGCTAACAGTGATTCAGAGCCACGTGGTATACAAACAGTTGTTCTAATTATGAGTAAGAAGAACAAACTTGTTTAAGGTACTCGATGGTGCTATAACGGTTACAGAGAACAAAGTTTTATGAGATATACCTACTAAAACGTTTCAAGTACGTCCCATACGAACAAACTTGCAGCCAGTAGGAGTAACGTACTCGCCAAGAGTGCATACTGGGTGTTTAGGTTTTTAACAAATGAACACTTGCTATAAAATCGACATCACATGATATAAAAACGTTGAAATAATTAATTTAGATTGACCTAAACTATATTCTTATGAACGCAGATCTGAACTGTTCCGATGAAATTTACCACTGCTTATCAAACTTTCTTCTTGCTCATTTATATCGCGACTTTGCTTAGCAGTATCTTCAGATATTCAATTGTCTTTGGCTTGCGTTCGCAGACAATGGATTCCAAATCTTCCCAAAAACAGTATTCGAGCGAGCTGAGGTCGGGTCTATGAGCGGGCCAAGGGGTTCGTTTGGCGGCTGATTACTCACTCCGGAAATGTTCATGAGGAGATTGAGATACTTTTCAGATTAATTCTAGCATCTACTGGATGGTGCTCCTGCTCACTTGCATTTTTAGCGGAAAAGTTTCCAAAGCGAGTTATCTCCGGCCAAACGAACCAGCCTTGGCCCAATGACTACTGTTTTGGGGAGAGATTGAATTAATTGTGCACGAACGCAAGTCAAAGACAATTGATTATCTGAAGAGACTGCAATGCAAAATGGCGACAAAATTGAGCAAGGAAAAAGTTTGACGCGCAGTTGCAAGCTTCATCAAAGATTGGAAAGGGTGTTTTTCGAAGTCCAATTTGTGTCTGTCTATTTCATTATTTCCAAGTTTAAAATGTCATTTGATGCCAATTTTATAGAGCTTAAATTGTTAAAAACTTCATACGAAACTTTCGATTGAACTTATGCCTAAAAAGGAGGCCATTGCGGAGTTAACTCTTACGAGCTCTTCGCGCAGCGAAGGCTTGCGCGGAACAGCTTGTGTTGGGTTGGAATGCGCAGTGAAATTTTTTGAGTGGTTTTGTGGTACGTCTCCATGCTTTCGTATTTGTTTGCAATCCGTTTTTTCCAAGAAAAAAAAAGAATCTGAAGTATCTTTTATAAAAATATTAATGATTATAAAAAAAAAGTGAGAAATAGATTTAATTTATTCTCCGTGATCAGACCAAGGCGAGGGCTGAAGAAGCAATGATTCCGAGATGAATTGTGAACAACTTTTCCTTAGATGAAATGGATCAAAATTAATCAAAGAGATCATGAGACATGACCGCTGACTAAACTGAATGGTATCATGGAAGCAAAAAACTCTGATGTTCCTTTTATATCAGGAACCAATCCATACGAAAATCGGACAATATAACGGATTATAAGGATTTGAGGATTTGAAATTTATTTAAGTATAATGACATGTTGACAGAATAACAGAAATATCAGAATACACAGATGGTACGTATTTAGTCTTCGTCAGCGTGAGCTGTTCTGAAGACAACATTTGCTACTTAGGTGAATTTAGTATTACCTTATAACTGAGGTTGAGGAATAAGGACCAACCGTTGGACATTGTTGGAGGACATCCTCTACTCTCCACTTTTTAATTTGTCATGACAGATGAAAGCATTGCAGTGGACCAATAATTTCAAGAAAAATAAGCTGAGTAAGTCGGATCATCGACGTTTACTTTATCATGACTATTTACTGTTTCAACTGTCATTTAAAAAACTTGAGATCAGAAAATGCCCTACATGAGGTTGTCTATTACATTACTCACTCATTGTTTGGCGTACGATGACACCAATTTGAAACTAACTGCATAGTTAGCATGACATAATAACATATGCACACGAAAAATAAATAAATGAGTAAAAATCGATGGGTGCAATGGATGAAACGGATTTTTCGCGAACAAAATTATTGGAAATTTGAACGTATGAGGCAAGAAAAAAATATATAAAAAATCAGGAATATAATAACATTGCATGAGACCAAAAATTGCATAGCCCGATAGATGAGAAAACAGCAATATTTGCTCAAAGACCTCCTCCCTACCTGGAAGCAAAATTTAACATGATTATTAAATGTTGTTTGCTGATTATCATAGTATCTGTCAATGATTTTTTCCTTTCTTGAACAATCTCTAGAAAATATCTTTGTAACAAAATTACAGGTGTATGTCTTGAAAACAATTCATGATACAAAATAATTCGTCTCTCTGCAGCTAAAAATTATTTGATTCGTTTCCGAAAACGTATTTCGAAACAGAATAAGGAAAAGTGAATTCAAAATTTTCCGACCGCACTCATGTCTTACAACTTCACTTAAATTGTGGGAAAATAAATCTTATTATACTCTTTCTGACTATCTCTGGAAAGAATAAACATATTATCTATGCACACGAAGATAATCCCAATGTACCATAAGAAGGTAATGTTGAGGGTCAGTCAGAGGGCCTTTAAATGCTCATTAGTGTCAAGTCGTTCACTTATAGATACAACTCACCCATAAAAATTGATCCGTATAACAACTTATAGCCTACCTGTTATTCATAGTCCATGGGTTTGAAGGGAGGTAGAAGTTAAACAAATTCATGTGCCCTCGAAAATGAAAGGAACGGTGCCAATACCTATTTTATTGGTTTAATTCAAATTCAGTTAAAATACTGCTCACCGTTGTACTATAGAGAGTCTCAGATTCAATAGAACTGCTCACCGTTGTACTATAGAGAGTCTCAGATTCAATAGAACTGCTCGCCGTTATACTATAGAGAGTCTTAGATTCAATAGAACTGCTCACCGTTGTACTATAGAGAGTCTCAGATTCAATAGAACTGCTCACCGTTGTACTATACAGAGTCTCAGATTCAATAGAACTGCTCACCGTTGTACTATACAGAGTCTTAAAATCAATTAGACTCATTGAGGGCTGGCAGGTTGCGTTTCAAAAATTATTAGGTTAGACAATCAAACGTTGCAGTAGCAGCTGGGACTATATTGAAGTTGGTATTGGTTTCAATTTCTGGTATTATTTAAGTAAGAAGTACGCATTTCCCACAAATGACTTTACGCTGATGAGCCTCATTAAAATTTGACTCTAATTTAAAGTGAAATGTTGTGTGTTGTTTAATGTTATTGCATTTCTTTTAGAAAACCACGGAATGAAATCCATCGACTTAACCTCTGATATGTTCGATACCGTGAACCTTTCAGTCACTGACCTGGACATCCCGAAAGCGAATGGCATGACCTTTAACGACGGGTAGCACACGTATCTTCTCCACGATGCGAAGTCCTTGCAAGTCCACAAGCAGATATGGCAGGATAACAGTTCCATCACCAAGTGAATGGTAACGGTTAGTCAGGACCCCGTCGGTGACCAGGCCGGGGACTCTGGGAACATGCATGAAATCAATGTTACTCACTGGGCCACGATCATGAATTATAATTTTAAAGGTTTGTTGTCATGTGTCAAATAACATACTGGCGCCCGTAATCAGAACGTCACCCGTAATTTCAGATTTGTAAACATCATAGCTAATTGAACAAATATGATGATAACATTTGCTATCATATTTTGATATAATTATACTACAATCGAGAATAAATCATTATTGAGAGGATCATAAAATATTTACGATGGTTTATCTTATAGATATGATGCGGGTGAACAGAAAACGGCTCGAAAAAAAGGATGACTGGCACCACAACTTGTATCGTAGCTGGTCGTACACGCAGCGTGCCCAAATCACATTCAGGTACAGGACAAAGGATACGGTAATGCGTAGGCAGGGAGGGCTTCACACGAATGTGCACCTTATTTTACAATATAACGAATAAAATACAAGCACACATCACGATACCAATCTGTTGAAATACACTCAGGCAGAAACAGTCATAAATCACAACAATGCTATTGTTAGATGGCTTCTGTTACATATAATGTTGTATCAAACAATCATAAAATAAACAAGCTAAGAACAGGTGATATCTTGGTGAGGAGAAAGTTAGATGTGTTGGCGCTGAGTGAGACAAGGTTGAAGGGTAAAGGCGAGTGTGAGTTTGGAGTGGTATGTGGAAGGAAGTCAGGCGTGGATGACGGTCAGGCACGAGAAGGTGTGATGTTGTTATTAAGTGATCGACTGGCTATTAGCGTTACTGAGTGGAAAGAGGAGTCCTCATGATTGATGTGGGTGAAAGTAGAGTTCGGCGTAGAAAAGTTGGCATTTGTAAGTGCGTACTGACCTGGTAACGAGGTGAGTGAGGATGGAATGGAGCAATTTTGGACTGACCTATGCTAGTTTAATGAGAGCTTTGGAAGTTAATTCAATGTGGTTATACTGGGTGACCTAAATGCGAGAGTTAGAGATGCAATATTGGATAATGTGATAGGGAGGTATGGCGCTCCAGGCAAGAATAACAGTGGAGAACCCCTTAAAGGTCTGTGCATGGAGCAGGAGCTAGTCGTCGGAAACAGCCTGTTCAAGAAGCAAGATATCCACATGTACACATGAGTAAGGATGGCCCATGGTGCAGTGGTGGAATGAGCGCTGATGGATTTTGTGCTGATTTCGAGGAGAGTGGTGGGGAGGCTGTTGGATGTGCGGATGTTGAAAGAGGAAGGTGGAGGAGTGTCTGACCATCTGCTGGTGGAAGGAAGATTGAGAGTGGAGCATAAGTGGAAGGGGAACAAAAGAGTGAGAGGAGTAAGAAAGGTAGTGAAAGTGAGTGAGCCAAATGTGAAAAGCAGAGCTGAGGTGTTCCAGCGTTCGTTGAGGGAGGAATATGACAGCGTGAGAGGGCAGGACCTGAAAGATGCGGAGGAAGAAGGGGAGACGTTCAGAGATGCCTTGTTGAGATGTTTGAGAAACATGTGTGGTGTGCGCCGTATGGGCAGGTTCAGACAGAAGGGATGCGAGTGGTGGAAAAAGGAGATCAAACTGGCGGTGAGTAGTTAGTATAGCTACAAGAACCGCTTTCTAGAGTCATTTTGGTGGGCGGGGGGCGGGGGGTAGTACGCGTTGCATGCACCTTGACTCACCGAGCGTACGGGGTAAGCGCAGCGGGGGGCGGGGGGGGCAGAGGGTTCCGGAACTGGTTTGGTGCCCCAAGTCAGCTAACGTGCGGGGGAGAGGGAAGGGGAAGGGGGGTTGGGGAGACAGGAAGGGGAACGGAAGGAGCAACGGCGGGATGAAAGCAGGCT
>SDVV010010854.1:0-16077 GCA_016164225.1 Gammarus roeselii
GTTGAGCGGACACCGACATTACCATTAGCGGTAAGGGTTGGACGAGTGTTGTGTTGATCAGACACCGACATTACCATTAGCGGTACGGGTTGGACGAGTGTTGTGTTGAGCGGACACCGACATTGCCATTAGTGGTAAGTGTTGGACGATCATTAGCGGTAAGGGTTGAGCGAGATCAACGCTAGTAGATCTAATCACAGGAACAATTTCAAATTTAATTTAATTTGTCACAGCTTTCGACTTTTTTGATGTTCATTTTATTGCTAATTTGGGATATATTTGATTTGAAACAAAGAGCACACATGAAATGTCGACGTCCGTCTCCACCCCCCTCCCGTCATCACCTCTTTCATACTCACCGCATTAACTCTTTTAACAATGTGTTTGTGTATTGAATGCAGAGGTAAGTTGTGAATGGGTTCAGCATCTATCATCACAATATGCATTGTATCAGTGAACTCGTTTCCTGAGTGCAGAAGCCGAGGTCAAAACGAGCGCTTTTGTAAAGAAAATCCAAACAAATCTGTGCTATCCAATGAAGAGACTTGGAAGGAGCAAGTCTTTTTAACCACATTGTATGGAGATGTCTTCATGATCTCCAAAAGATCCACTTGATTACAGGCTCGGTTATAGAAATGTAATATGAATCATGTTGAATTAACAAAATAGCAAATTAAATAATAGCTATCAATACGTACAGTTTTTGAGGACAGGCTATTCCAAATTCAGGATGGGGCTCGACCAAAGGTCAAGGCAAAGATTCAGGGCAATATTCACCTGATTTTCTGTCGGGGTGCTCACCTGCGGGAGGAAGAAGAAACAAAATAGTGGAAATCGCTGAATACCTCAGAGCAGAATAAGCCAATAGGCAACAGAGAACATAAAGTATCAGTTCGGGCGTGCGTTGCAACGGCTGGCCGCACTAAATATACAAGTAACTCTATATATACAAAAAAAAAATCCTCACAACAATCGACGAGCACGGCACCGACAAACGAGGAGGTGAAGCCAACCGTTGTCGGAGCAGCCGGAGTCAAGCACGTGCAGGCTTCTCCGGAGTCGATTCGTGATGACAGGAAAAAGTTAAGGAACATATAGCGGATAGAAAAATGAGGATATGCCAAGATAAACGTGCGTTGTTCCACAGGTTTAAATACAACATCCGGCGGGTGCACAAACCAAAAAATTCCATGCGCTATAAAAACAAAAATACTCATTAAACTACCATAAATCGTTTTGTAAGTAATTAAACAATCAACATATGTCCCATGCGTAGATATATCCGAAAGTGCAAGCCCGAATGATTATGCTTATAAATAGCCACGTTTCAACCGCATCAAAGACTACGCATATCGTTGACTTGAAATAGAAAGTGCAGTATCAATGGCAGACTATTATAACCACTAATCGTACTTTAGTTAGAGCGTTTAAATGTTCAGCTAATCCATACATCGATAGCACTGCTACAAACTACCATATGTAAATATATTCAAGGTGGGGAAAATTAATGTAAAAAGTTTCCGATAGTCGGACAGTGCATACAAACATTATATTGAAATCCCTGAGTGTACTGCATATTCATATATTATTAAGAAATCTCCAAGTGTAATGTTTCGATATGTCATATAGTTGAGTAGAACATGAGAAAAAACATTGAAATCAAACAATGATCTTAACCCTTAGCAAACCACATGTCATTATTAAGACTATTGACGTAACGAGGCTCCCCTTCCCGTGTGGGGAACTGAGGAGGTCTCTGGAGATCCTCGACCCCGCAGCAATCAGAACTCCTTTCAAACTTGGGAAATGCTGAGGGAGAATTCGATCCCCCTACAGATATGATAAATAGAAGAAGATTCAACTCTTCATCAAATAATATTCGAAAACATGTTCGTTCGATGCGTCAGGCTTGGAGACGCATCGCGAACTTTGTGAACAGAAAAAAAAACAGAAAGAACTCATTGCATTTTGGGATCCATTTACGTAGGATGCTCATAAAATAAATATCAGACCAACACCGTAACTCGTAAGACAAAATGGGAGAGAATCGACCCGTGTCCTCAAATAAACCGCCTCAAACGTCGTCTGATACTCCAACCGGTGCTGGGCCATTAGCGATTCCGATACTTTCAGATACTTGTTAAATAAAAGTGTTACACCTTCTACACTGTGAGCCAACCCCGTACGTGCAATTTTCAAGAAATATCAACACTTTTAACAGCCTAACTCAGGCTTATAGGTGTCAAAATGTAGACACATGCAGGGTATCCAAGATTCATGTAATGGGAACAAAATTAGCCATGATGGGTCATTGAAAATGAAATGTATGGTCAAGGGTAAACGCGAAGTGACCGCACGGAGCGCATTTAAAACACTGCTACAGCTTCAGTGGCCAGCTGCATGCAGCAACAGTGCATACATTGTAATAAATTTACTGAGTTTTTTCCATACATTTTAGCCACCAAACCTAAAACATTAACTTGCAAACAACACAAAACAGAGGATTGTATCCGGCTATCCTAGAAATATTTTGAGCATCAGTCGTTTACCATGTCATTTGAAATTGCATTTTCAATACATCAATTCATGTAAGTCATCTACTTGTGTCTTGCTAAGAGTGGTAGCATTTGTACTGTCTACAACTGTCTCTTTGAGTTCAGATTTCCGAGCAAACTACGGTCGTTTGGTGTGATGAAAAGTTCGATTACTAATGCTTCGAGTCGGCTAAATGTCAACTCATTCCACCGAGAGAGCTTCTGAAGCTTCGATTCAACACGTGTCCAGTCGTTGTTGAAGCTGGCCGTGACGAAGCGCTAAATGCGTTACAACAATCCTCATGTTGAACGGAATTGCTTTGCATTAGACCACGGATCGGTTCTGGAAGAATTCTGATAAATTAATTTTGAATAAATTCTATACCCCTCCGGAAGAAGGGAGTTTTCAAAGAAATCACTCTTTTCAATACATAGCTTAGCAATACAAAGCTTATCAATACATAGCGGAACAATACACAGCTTGACAATACACAGCTTGACAATACACAGCTTGACAATACACAGCTTGACAATACACAGCTTGACAATACACAGCTTGACAATATACAGCTTGACAATACACAGCTTGACAATACACAGCTTAACAATACACAGCTTAACAATACACAGCTTAACAATACATAGCTTGATAATACATAACTCAACAATACATAGCCTAACAATACATATATTATCAATACATAGTTCAACAATACATAGCTTAACAATACATAGTTTAACAATAAATAGCTTATCAATACATGGTTCAACAATACACAGCTCATGAATACATAGTTTAGCAAAAGATAGTTTTTCCAATAACATAGCTTATCAATACATAGCTTAACAATACATAGCTTAACAATACATAGCTCAACAATACACAGCTTCACTATACGCAGCTTATCAATACACAGCTCATCAAATTCAATTAATGAACAGGGATGCGAATAAAAAGAACTCAAATTATAGATCATTGTTACTGCAAATGATGTATTGTTTTAGCTGTTTTTTCAGGGGGGACTCCATTTCTTTATTGCATTCTTTATTTAGACGATATAACATGAGAACATAATTTTGTACCGAACATTTTGAGTGAAATTCCCACTACACGAGTTTTGAATGGTTATAACCTATAAATTTGGCCCCTGGAATAGGAAGTCAATTTGTTGAGGAGATGTTGCCAGTTTTCGAAAAAAGTTATTGTGCGTAAGTCAATGGAATTTGCATCTTATACTTAATAGTGTTGACGTGACTCATTCAAAATTTGGAAGGAATCCTTTGCTGAGGTTTTACAAAAAATATGAAAAATCGAAGTGGCTGATAATTTGGAACGAAGTGTACAGTATGCAATCCTGAACTATTGCTTTCAGTAACACAAAATTATAAATTAGTGAAATAACTAGGAGACAGTTTTAAACAGTCACAAATTATGCATATATCATGATATCACCGTTTTATCTGGAAAAAATTCAATGAAATAAATAGGAGTTTCGGTGATATCAGTTGATTTTCAACCGAGCCCGTTAGTTAAAAAAAAACGGCCGATGCCGCCGATACAGTTACCGCGGTAAATCTCTACCTTTAACAAACATTTTGCTCATTTACACCAATCAATGCACTGCAGAGAGAACTAAATTATGACGATACATCGTCCGCCACAGCGCAACAAAATTGTCTCCAATTATTAGTTAAATGTAAGGAAACAAACTTGGTTCATAGACAGCATTTAACGATGATAATTCAATATAAATTAAATTTTAGTCTGTATTTCTTTGTAGATTTGCTTTTCCCCTTTCTTCACCTATCAACAAGCAAAATTTGATACCCGAAAACCATTTCCTCCATAAGCGTTAGATTTGACACCCAACGTCGTGAAGTTTTCTCATAAGTTGAACCAGTGGCTTGCAATGCAATTTTTGTACTACTCTGACCTTTTCCTATTTTTGTGAAGTATCGAAAGTGTGATGTGAAGAATCGAAAAATTGTGTGGAAACGGAAAATGCATTTTTTCAGTTTCTTCCAAATTGCAACACGATGAACAGATTAATATTATTTTTAAAATTGACCACAATGTTACTATATAATAAATAACAACTCAGCTGATTTGCATACGCATCACAATGGCCGCTTATAATGATAGTTTTCGGCAAATAATATCGGCGCATAATATGTGGAAAAATACATCCAGCAATTTAAATATTTAATAACCAATTATGAAATAATAATAACAGAATAACACTGCAATTCTCTTGAATCAATAATTTAACTACTTCCCCAGTACAGTTTATCTCTTCGTTAGGATATGTCTTTTGAGGCACGTGCGTCATAAAACAAAGCCCTTTCATAGGCCTATCGGAATCGCGATCTGATAAAAAATTAGATTCGATTACGGTGATAAGGCTTCCTAGAGCATTGAATTCAATATCCGTCCGCCACCAAACGAATCTGGTGGAGAAAAAGGTAGGCCCACAAAGCTCGTTAGATTGCAATCGCTTCAAGATCACAGAATTGTTTGTATAGGCATGAACCTAAACCCAGAAAACGATTCAAGCCAAGCCAGTAAAATTCACGCAGTAGCTGTAGGAGGTCAAAAATCATAATCGGCCTGAAAGAAAACACGAATTCTGGTAAGAAAACCAGTACTGAACCAACGCCATAACAGTTCAAAACTGGGTCGCGCTTGTGCTAATCATGTCTGACGTTGCAATTTGTTTCTAATATTTAGAAAGATAACTGCACAACGTATTCGCTTCAGCTGAATATCAATAGAAATGGACCATTGTAAAGGACCATTGACACACGACGCAAGGCCGTGTGTCAATGGCTTCTTGCACTTACGGGCACCACCATGGGTTTGAAAAAAAAATTTAAGGTGAATATTGGGGATGCATGCGGCAGCTGCACTTTGAAATTTATCGCATAGATGGGTGACGAGGTCGAAGTTCTTTTGCGGCGGGATTGTTCGATTGGTTGGTGAGGAGTGTGATATGAAGACTGGGTTATTGTCACTGTCGTGTGTTGAATGCAAGACTCCCCAAACGAATTAGGGTGCCAGCGTGTGGGAGCATATGAATGAGTCGATGGCGGATTCTCTTTCGAGTGTGATTCGGAGAAAGGGTTGTTCGTCATTGAGGAGAACTAGGTTGTGAGTTTCCAAGGTGTTGGCTATTGCCACTCTTCTAGAGTCTGTTCTCGCGCATCCCCACATTTCGTGTAAGCTGTGAAGTCCCCAAATAGGATTACGGAGGAGGGCAGTTGGTTAAGCAGTTCAGTCACTAGTGCTTCGATACCAGTCATTGGTCTTAAAACGCATATCTTCAGATCGACAGATTGTAATTTCATCCTCAACGATAGTGGGTGAATGTAAGACATATTGGGGGATTAGGAAGGTGGTGGCCTCTCTGAGATGGAGATTGGAGATAATTAGTCGTATTTCTTGTTGTTATGTCACTGGCAGTTTCAATGATGCATTGTGTTGTTGCTTATTTCGAGCACGGTTCACGCTCAGACCTTGAAGATCTGGAGTGGTCGCGTTGTTTGCAATAACTTTCGTGGTGTTCGTGTCCTTGCGTTTGCCCAGGCGCTCTAATTCGAAAGCGTTCGCGCAAGGCGTCCGCTTTTTGTAGAACGTGGTCTGCCAGAATTACAGCGTTCGCACTGTGAGTGCTCTTGTAGGAGGAGTAGGACGAGTGCGTCCTCTTTCTGTAGAACGTGGTCTGCCAGAATTACTGCGTTCGCACTGTGAGTGCTCTTGTAGGGGGAGTAGGACGAGCGCGTCCGCTTTCTGTAGAACGTGGTCTGTCAGAATTACTGCGTTCGCAGCTGAGAGTGCTCTTGTAGGATGAGTAGGACGAGCGCGTCCACCTTATATGTTTGCTTCTTGAGAGAGTGCGCTTTTCTTCTATGGAAGGCCTTTTAAACTGCATGTTTGGTTGTGTAGTTTGTGGGATATTTGGGTCAACTGAAGTGCATTATTTGTTCAACTGTTCCGGGTATGAGTACGTAGTTGACGATTTCCAACGCGTCTTTCCGCATGCTATGATCGTTCTTGCTGGTGAGATGTTCTCGAGAGTCGGTCAACGAACTGAGGGTTGAATCCCTCACTTTGGTTTCCGCTGGGTGAGGCCTCGGTTACGACGGATAGAAGTCGTTCAACGTACTGATCTTGACGATTTGTCGTTTGTGGGCTGTTGCTCATCTTTTTGCAATGTATCGAGTGGGCATCGGAGAAGTCTTCATCTCTTCACTTTTTCGATTTTGTGTTAGTGGGCCTCTCTGCGGGGTCGACTGAAGGAGAAGCATCCATCATGGTGTCCTCCTGGGCATCGGTGGATTCGTTGCTAGGGCCACTCACCTCTATTACGACAGCGGTCACTAGGCTGGGTGCGACAGTGTTACTGCTATAAGGAAAGATGTTAAGGTCTTGTTATTGGGTTGTGTTGACGATGTGTGAATATCGTCTCAGGGGTTAGGTTTATTAGTAGATTCAACTGCTTTGGCATAATTAAGGCGAGTTGGTTTTTCATCGTGCCAGATGTCAATGACTTGTTTTCGTGTGACTCAGTGATCGTCATTTCTTTTTGGTCCAAGTGCTTCTGGCAGTTGCGGTCTCCTGCCTCATGGAGGCATGAGCAAGTTGTAACACGTAGGTTGGCAGGCTTTGCAGTCCTTTCTGTCGTGCTCTTCGGTACACTTCTTACGACGTTGAGGAAAGTACGGCATGCAGATTTGATGACGTAGCCGTACGCAATGCATTTTTTGCAAATTACAGGCCAAGTCTCATAAACTGGGTAAGTTTTTTTCCCCTTTTTGCCACGGGATATTTATAAATTTCTGGTGCGTCAGGTTTTGATAAGGTAATTTGGTAAGCGATATAACGAGATTTTCGTGATCTGATCCATGATGCAAGAGAAACTTCGGTAACTCCGAATCCTAGCAAAACCTGTTGTAAAAGCCCTTAGGCCAGTTGTGGGGTGTAGATCGAAGTGTATATGATTCGTTTGGTAGCGTTAAAGGACGAATATAGTTCAAAAGTTACTTTGTGTTTGTCTGTGTAGGTATTTTTTGTAGCGTTTCCGTGTTCTTTTACGACGTGGGCCAGATACTTCAATCCCTATCGACGACGGTTGTCGGTTTACCTTCTATAGTTGTGTTATCGAATTGATCATAATTACTGGATTCGCGTTATGACTGGATTCGCGTTATGAGGAAATGCGTAGGGAATGATGCTGAACTTTTCTCCAGGGTAGGATGGTCAGCTTGGGAGGAGTACGTCAAGGCTATAGCCTTTCGCCGCCCGACCTTGTGGTCCACCTAAAATAGGAGATTTTTTATTTATTTTTTATTTTGGAAGCAGTCTTTGTGTCTAGTGGGTGGCCGTGTACTTAGCAGTAGAAGTAGTCGGATTCTTCGGGTGATCAAGATGCTTACAAAGGGCAGTGTGAGCATCTTGGCTTATCGTGACCATTTCTGCTCGTGTGTCCCTATTTATAACATTTACAACATTGCATCAGACGTTTAGCGTCAGGTATAACCTTAGTTTTAGTGTCAAGAAAAGGTATGTATATGTAGTTTGGTGGGATAGCGCCGTTGAATTTTAGCAGGAGGGCCGAAGTGGTGTTTTTTTTTTGGTGTTATGAATTCTGCAATTTTTGCCTCTTCCACACAGTCTCTTCCGGGAGATTATCAATGTAAATCAAGCCTGAACTCATTAAAAAAGTTGGATGTGGTGTGATTGTGCATGACTTATGGCATATTCTGGTCTTGGAGAGAATAGTGTCGCTATGAAGATTTATATCTACTTTAATGGTGAAGCTTTCGTTGCCGCAGGTGGTGAAGTTTAGGACTGGGTGGCCAGTAATGGAGCCCAGTTCATGTCGTAGAACATATAGACAAATATCCGGTCTGTAAAGGCGTCGAATATGATTTTCATATGTTCGGGAAAGTTGGGACCGTTGGCGAGAACTGTATCTTCCATGCAGCTCTTGGAACTCGGTTGGGGTGTTTTTGGGGTAATGAGTCGTTGAGGTTATCATTAGATGTGAAGGTGGAGGCACACGCGTACGTTGCGTTCGTTGGTTCGTCGGTTCTTCATGAGTTCGTGGATGCAAAGAGTTATAGCTTTGACATCACACTTGAGTCTTGTTAGACGTTCGTCGATTGTGCTGGGTTCTGCGGTGAAGTCATCAGTTGCTTGGTCAAGTAAAATCTTAATTTCGTGCGCGTTTCTGGTCAACTCCGCGATGCGGTCGTTGTTCCGGACGTCGTCGGCTGAGGTGGCGCTGTTCGTATTGGAAAGACTAGCGTTTTTTGCTGTTGGGATCCTGGTCTTTGTTACTCCAGAGGGGATGCTGGCCCCTCTTGAATGAGATTTGGGCGATTTAAGATTCCAGCACAAATAAGGGACCGACCTGAGCTATCAAGAGGGTTCTCAGCTTTTAATTGTCACGGGAACAATTGAACTTTCCTTTCAGTATAAGATACATTTCAAAATATAACGTTTCACACGTAGATACGTTACAATTTATTCCTCCCGATAATAAGGACTTGAAATTAGTTTTTTTGACATTGTGTATTGATGAATCAACAGAACCAATGACGTCAGTGTGACCAAGACATCGTTCGCCACAGCGGAATGATCTCGTCTCCAGCGACGTCTGTCCCTTGAAATATAAACTGATTTGATGCCAGTATTTAATTACTGTCATGTCTTAAAGCGCTTGAGAGATCCAGTGCGATCGAAACACGCTGCCCCATGTTTAAAGTTCAGTTACCCATGAACAAGTTTGATCGGTCGTCTATTACCACGCGTTTCAGTAAGGACCAATGTTTACAGCAACCGCTTTTTTTATACTTTGTACCGCACTCAAATTTCGTCATAGCAGCGTCATGATTAGTTGTGGAACTTGAAATCACTTGCGATTTTGTCAAGTAACTTGTAAGGCAATAGGTTACTTTGTAGCACGAAACGTAAATTCTACAGTTATTTAGCGGTACAGTTGAATGTTTGCAACTGCGGGTGCTCAGTCAAACTGATCCGCTTTCCGATAGCAGGTATCCCCATCAGGGGACCTGATAGTCCTTAAATGTAAATGAACTGTGAATTCAACACTGTTCATTTACATGAGTCTCCTAACGAAATTGTTGGTATGTTCTCTCCAGATCTTCATTTTTCCGCAGACGATACGACTGGTGCTCCCGGCTCAACTTGACGGGCGTTTTAACTCGCTGATAATAGTTGTTTGAACACCGCTGAAATTGTTCGGCTTAGTCCTTACCAGCAGTGCCCTTCATTTGTAACAGGGACCTTCGTACGCGCTTCTATGTTTCTATTTAGCCACGTGTTCGCTGGACCAGCATCGTCGTGTCTTGTACTATGAACACCAGACAATGGGTCTTTTCACGTCTTGTTTGTTCTTTCTGTATTGAAATGATGTGTATATTAATACTTTAAAACATACAATCTCGAATCCTGAATATCGAAAGCAAAACGTAAAAATATCATATTTAGGGCGTCTATAGTACATATTTACACTTTACTGCATGTTCTATACGTTTTCTAGTTATTTTAGATGCATTTTCGTACAACTACGTATCGTGCACCTTCTAGGTCAATCACGTGTTTTGAGTGGAGGTAAGTAACGAAGTGAACCCTCACACATTTGTAAACATCAACTGCGCGTCATCAACGTAACGTTTCCGTTTTCTATGCAATGCATGCACTTGCGTTAGTTGGCAGTTCATTGTCCATGGTGCGTCTAACAGTATGTCCGAATCGCTTGCGTGAAAAGTGGCATCGGTCCTGCCAGATCACGGATTCAACAAACGTCTGACACGCACACCGCAAGATTGTTCGTTATATTCTCCCACCAAGCTTGAGCTCAATCGCGTAAGAGGTGCGACATATATGACTATTAAGAATTTATTTTGAATTCCGAGGAGCAGCTTTTCAGTCAGTCATTGTATTGTTCACACACACCTCAGAACGCCACTTGAGGATAGACTATCGCGACGAAAGTGTTATATTGTATTAACGCCTTTAATTTTAGTATTCCACAATACCTTTACAATAGAATTATATCATCTAAAATTTTAGACGATAGGAACATAAATAAAATGTGTTTTTTTGTAAAATAAAGTTCACAGTATGGGAAATCCGTACTTTGGATGGGAATCTTGATTTGATTGAAGTACTCCACAACAGGTTTTTAAATTATGTATTGCATTGCATGATAACTTCAGAGCGGCATAACTTCAAAGCGGCATATTACAATATTCTTATTTACTAGAATCATAAACGATTTTAAGTTATAGATTGCATGCCATGATAGCCAAAAACATGAATGAGGAGGGACGACCACAATCAAACGTGAAAATCTTTTGTGAAAACTCGCATAATTTTTTTTTACGCAAAAATTTCGTTCACCAATTCTTAAGTAGATCGCAGTACTCAACAAGGGCTTTCAATTGCTGTATCGCAAGGTATAATTCCTTAATAACTGTATGAGTGACTTTGGTACCCCACAAAAGCTTTTAATTTATGTACTGAATGACATCACTTCTTCATAAGCATAGGAGGAGTCTTGATTTTTCTTCGAGCGTTACAACAGACGGATAGACTTGCGAACACTTTTTGGAATCACGGTCTGCAACAATTTTAAAAGACAGGTATATGACAAAATTACCGCCCAATAATGTCAGTACTACTGGGAACTACGAAACGAATAAGTTCTTTTTCATAAATGGCCGACTTCGTTTGATCCAGTCCCACCTCCATTACCACCTCACTTCGTACAGTGTTATTTAACGACAACTCAGTTTGGCTTCAGGAGGCTCCCCATTCACAAGCCGAACAATCACTGGTAGACGCCGCCTATGGACTCGATTTCTACTATTTTGCTGGGAAGGAAAGAGAAGATCTAGATCGATGCACCGATGTTGGAGAAAATGTGCAAGACAGTTTAGGAGTTGCGAAGAAAGCTATCTGAAGTTGGCAACACAATGGAAATACTAGAAGAGGACCACAGGACGGACGACATCTGCCAGCTCATCAGAGCTGCACTCGAGAGAGAAAACAACAGCGATCTCAAAGGGCGTGGAACAACAGCATGCTGAGTTAGGTTGAGGTCGACTTAGGTAAATGAATGCTATATAGTGTACGTGAATCGTGTGAGTTGGCAGTATACACTCCTACACACTCCTACACACTCCTACACACTCCTACACACTCCTACACACTCCTACACACTCCTACACACTCCTACACTCCTACACACTCCTACACACTCCTACACACTCCTACACACTCCTACACTCCTACACACTCCTACACACTCCTACACACTCCTACACTCCTACACTACTACACTCCTACACACTCCTACACACTCCTACACATGAGAAATGGATAAAAATGTACGCATCACCCACACCATTCGGTCGAGTCATAAATTCCAATACATTATGTAATTGAACTGCACTACACTTTTGCGATCGAACTTGATATCCTATTTGATCACAATATTAGAAGTTTGGCGGTATTGACATCAACGATAAATCCGCAGTTGCAGAATACAAATTCTGCAGCAAACTTAAGTGGGTCTGGAATAACAATGTGCCTAAACTGAGCATCACAGAATCGAAACACATTAACATTAGATTCTTATTCCACACATTGTAGAATCTAACACACTGCATGAAACGCCAAGTTTGCCTACCGTAAGAACATGACGCAGACTTCTGGCATCCGTTCTTCATAACCAAAAACATTTACAAGACAGACGAAGAAAGTACCTTCATGAGCAGTCAGCGCCACATCTTTATTACGTTATCGTCTTCAGAGTCATCATCATTCCTGTTTAATGAACTCAACAAATTTCTCAGCGAAAAAGAGACAAGAAACATCATGATACTTGCCATATCTATGAACACAGCCATGGAAGTGCTATCGACCATATTAATTGTCATCGCTTTCCACAAGGATGGATTCAGAAGACCGGAACGCTTCGATTTAGGTGATGTTCACATGATTCAATATTCTTTGCTATGGCTAAACAGGCGACATCTTTCACAAGAAGAAACCAAGAACAGTGTCTATGAGATTACTGACAAAAAAAGGGAAAACAATCTCATCGCTATTTGGAGGAATTTGTTCTCCTGAGTATGCCAGGCAAACAGGCCTTCTCTATCAAGCCTTTAACCAGCACGAGGTGGGGGTATCGACCAAAACTTGCAGATCACTAAGTGTAATGCAGTGTTTAAACCCCATCGAGGTTGGTGTCTTTGATGCAGGTTGTACAAAAAACGGAACATTGACTACCTTGTTAAGATAGAAGCTGCCCTGATAATAAAATAGAGTTTGCCATTATATTTAGTAACTATATCAGCGTATCATGTAAAACTTGCCCCTGTATCACTAAAATTGGTACTGTGTGGAAAAGGGGTAAAAATAACCCAAGTAAATATTAAATTGAAACAATTTCATTTGGAACCATTTTGCATCAATAGAAGCAGGAATTCAATATTCACGCCAGTATTGAGACGTAAGCGAACAACAGAAGGTTCTTGTTTGTGCCTCGTGTTGGATATTACGATCATTTTCCACAAAAAATCTTGACATGGATATCAGGTTGTCAACCTGACAGATCACACTGGAAACCAAGGTACCTCACACATTTTTTCCCTCTGATGACTTTAAATAAGGTCAAAATTCACGATGAGTTTACCCTAGCAATATCATTTTTTTTGCAGACAACAAGCACGTAAAGACAGAAATAGTAACACATTTCAACAAGTATGCTACAACACGTTTAGTTGACGTGTATCTATGTGGGTACATGTTCCCGATTTTTATAACAGAGTTACAAAAGATTAAAAAAGGAGACGAACATGAACTGATTTGGAACCAGGCTCCAAAACTCTTTAGAATGATGAACGACGCTCGTTATTATTATGAAGAACAATGGTAGGTAATGTATTAAACAACACTGAGTATTGTTTACTACAAAAGGAGTGGGGAGCAATTAAAAAACCGGCATACAATCACACGTCACTTAATACCGTTACGATTGACTTGGAGTAGTTCCCTATTTAATAATTTGTCCACCAAAGCAAAGGAAAAAATCCTGCTTTACATGCAATGATTCACTTACTTGCTTTCAAACTTTATAACAACGCATATCGACTGAAATCAGGCTGTTCGTAAAGTATGAGACCCTACAAAGTTCCGCGGCATCCCTGACCGCCCCACTCACGAAGGATATTGATGACCTCGGCCCCAAACGGGACATTTTTGGAGAGCGCTCCTCCAGAGACCATTTGTCGCCGGGATTACCAATAAGGGCAGGGATTAAACCCACGGACCGCCGCGACCGGGACAATGCTTGTGACGAGGAAACAAACAAGCTGCGGCCAACGATGGGCATTAGATGGGGCAGGAAGGGTGCACAGTTGTGCCAACATAAGTCAATAGGAAGCACATTGTGGTCCTGTCCAGTAATGGCTAGTTACACAGTGTTGTATTTTATGAGTATATGAGCGAATATTGCCCATAAATAACTATATTGTTGATGGTTTACATAGAACATAATTTTTGAGGATCGGAGTTAGCCCTCACGCATCGAAAATTGATTCAAACGCCAAACGTGCACTATAACGCCAGACGTGCATTAAAACACCAGACGCCTGACGTGCAGTAAAACGTCAGACGTCAGACGGGCACTAAAACGATAAACGTCAGACGTGCATTAAAACGACAGACGTCAGACGTGCACTATAACGCCAGACGTGCATTATAACGACAGACGCCAGACGTGCACTATAACGCCAGAGGTGCATTAAAACACCAGACGCCTGACGTGCAGTAAAATGCCAGACGTCAGACGGGCACTAAAACGCACGATGTCAGACATGATCTAAGATAGCCAGACGTCAGAAGTGTACTAAAACGTCAGACGTGCACTAAGACGCCAGGCGTGCACTGAAATGCTAGACGTCAGACGTGAATTAAACGCCAGACGTCAGACGTGCACTGAAACGACAGACGTCAGACATGGCCTAAAACGCCAGACGCCAGAAGTGTACTAAAATGTCAGACGTGCACTAAAACGGCAGACGACAGACGTGCATTGAAACGCCATACGTCAAACGTGCACTAAACGCCAGACGTACCCTGAAACACCAGACGTCAAATGTGCACTAAAACGCCTGACGTGCACTAAAACGCCTGACGTGCACTAAAACGTCAGCCGTACACTGATACGCCAGACGTGCACTAAAATCCCAGACGTGCACTAAAACGCCAGAGTTCAGACGTGCACTGAAACGCCAGACGTCAGACGTGAATTAAACGCCAGACGTCAGACGTGCACTAAAACGCCAGACGTCAGACGTGAATTAAACGCCAGACGTCAGACGTGAATTAAACGCCAGACGTCAGACATGGCCTAAAACGCCAGACGTCAGAAGTGTACTAAAACTTCAGACGTGCACTAAAACGTTAGACGACAGCCGTGCACTGAAACGACAGACATCAAACGTGCACTAAACGCCAGACGTCAAACGTGCACTAAACGCCAGACGTCAGACGTACCCTGAAACGCCAGACGTGAAATGTGCACTAAAACGCCTGACGTGCACTGAAACGCCAGACGTACACCGATACGCCAGACGTGCACTAAAATCCCAGACGTGCACTAAAATCCCAGACGTGCACTAAAACGCCAGACGTGCACTAAAACGCCAGGTGTCAGAAATGCACTAAGATGACAGAAGTCAGGCATGCACTGAAACACCAGACGTCAGACGTGCACTTAAACGTCCGACGTCAGACATGACCTAACACACCAGACGTCAGAAGTATACTAAAACGTCAGACGTGCAATAAAACGCCAGACGACAGACGTGCACTGAAACACCAGATATCAGACGTGCACTTAAACGTCCGACGTCAGACATGACCTAAAACGCCAGACGTCAGAAGTGTACTAAAACGTCAGACGTGCAATAAAACGCCAGACGACAGACGAACCCTGAAACGCCAGACGTCAAACTTGCACTAAAACGCCAGAAGTGCACTAAAACGCCAGACGTCTGACGTTCACTAAAACGAGAGACATGCACTAAAACGCAAGAATTCAAGCGTGCACTAAAACGCTAGATGTCAGACATGCACTGAAATGCCAGAAGTCAGACATGCACTATAACACCAGACATCAGACGTTAGTAAAACCGTCAGACGTCGGACATGCATTACGACGCCAGACGTCAGACGTGCACTAAAACGAAAGATGTCGGACATGCACTATAACGCAGGACGCCAGATGTGCATTACAACGCAGGACGTCAGATGTGCATTACAACGCCAGACATCAGATGTGCACTGAAACGCCAGACGTCATACGTGCACTAAAACGATAAACGTCAGACGTGCATTAAAACGATAAACGTCAGACGTGCATTAAAACGCCAGACGTCGGACGTGCCTTACAACGCCAGACGTCTGACGTGCCTTACAACGCCAGACGTCTGACGTGCCTTACAA